>CABFPE010000264.1:756236-785050 GCA_900660155.1 Hofstenia miamia
AAACTGTAAATGATGAGTGATACAAGAAATCCAAAGAAAGCCTATTAAAAAACAACAACAAAGAAAGAATTTTCATAGAAGGGCAAGTAACACCATATGATTTGTATCGTGAAGGAGAACCAATACATAAGCAGATACAAAAAGTTTGGAGTGAGATTGAGAAACGAATGACACAGACAGTAATATTGTTCTCAGGAATAAATGATATCATATGAGGAGAACTATGGAGCTCACTGTATTGGTATTATGACGTAATGCGATGTATTGAAATCATCACTATGGTGAGATTGGGAAAGAACGAGCCAGAAGAAATTAGTGAAGAAGGAGTCTTGGAAAATATAAGTCATTAAGATCAACATATGAGTTCTTTTACCCAAATACAACGATTCATCCTGACTTAGCACATACTAGCAGAATCGATGTGATAATGACGTTGATGATAGCCATAAAAGGAAGTACTATGGAATATTCAATGAAAAGCTCAATGAGTTGCGAAGTATGTGTACAATATCAAAGTCTTTAAAGAACCCTTTGTTTCTTAAACACAAAAAGATGCTGACAACTGAAAAAGACGTGTTACTGAAAATCACTAAAGAAGAGCAGTATGAGAAAGTCAGTTGGGAGATGAAAGAAGCCAATGTTATCATTAAGAAAGCAGCAGAAATGGTACATGGAGAAAGAGTGGTCATCCTTAATTAGCTACGCTGGAGGGGGAGTGTGGCATAATCCATCAGATAATCATGTGTGGTCAAAATAAGAGGAAAAATGGATGTAACTAAGACTAAAGTATTATAATGATTAATATGTAAACACATGATTATGATTGATTATTTGATTTGTAAATTGTTTTATGCAGTTTATATTTAAATTATGCTCAACAGTATTTGGCAAAAACAAAGATGGCCAAACAGCATACTCTAATTAATGCTGACGTTGCATAATTAATAGCAGAACTGAATTACGAGGGAAAATTGTAAACAAGAGTCGATCAAACAGGTACTAGTCGAGTATTTGATTATTTACTACAAAGTGCTATAAATATGTTACAAATGTTGAGATTATTGATGAACGAATTTAGTTTGGATTTACTTCTTCTCTTGTCAGGTTATTTCATAATTTATGGAAAGCTAAACGTTTAAGTACTAGAGGTAATTGTACAGTGGTTCCCACATCCGTTTAAAAGAATGCTGGAGCAGCCTCATGAACAGCTATTCAATGGCGGTGAGGGCGATAGCTGTAATTTTCTTACAGTGCTTTTAGATTACAAATAGGTATAGGGGTTTTTCTCTGTTATAGCTTTCCTACTCTTCATTGCTTGTCAATTATTATGATTTTAGTTACTTTGTTCTTCACGGTTATTATCTTATTTCTGAATCCTATTTATTTATGGTTTTACCTTATAGTTGGTTATTCAGTTAGCTCATGTTTTTACCTTATAGTTATTATTACTTTGGTATTTGATTTAAGTTGCTCATTGTTTTATCTCATAGACCTCTGGCCGACTTATGCATTTGCTTTCTTGCTGACAGCATTGATTGCTTACATGTACGAAGGGCTAGCATGTATTATTATATCTGTAGGGCTATTATATGTAAGGCTTGATAACAAGCTAAAGCATCGTGGTGGCTGTATTTGATTATCTTTACATATGCATAATAACAAAAACAATCAATGCACTAAATTACTAAGCAGTCACGAGTTCCCAATCACTGAGTTCCCTATTTACACACCAATTCCATCAATGGTTTTCCTGGCGAAGTTCAAGTGCAAGCTGTAGTTGTAACTGATCAATATGCATCTGGAATCACATGGCAGTTCTTTGGGTGTTGATCCTGTCTTCCATTTATCACTCTTTATCTAAACGAGTTGTTGTGAGTTATACATTTAGAAAAGCTAATGTTTATTAATTTAAGTTAATCGAACAAACACTCAAATGGAAGGAGAGAATTAGGAGCTTGTCAAGCTTACTTGTCGTATTAACTATGAAAAGTAATAAATTACTCTGAGATAAATACGAAAAGTGCATTGGCAGGATTCTACATTACCCTGCAACATCAGAAATAATTAAATAACCGGATGATACATGTATAACTGGAGATATTCTAATATCGACTAGTGAAATGGATGCATATAGTATTGAGAAAAATGTTATTGATATCATACAAATGTCAAAAACAAACAACCTAATAATTAATGAAGCAAAATCAATGGTTCTGGTTTGTAGGCATCCTACTATCAAGAACTCAATTAACTGCGATGGCCTTGAAATTTATGGAACAACCTTAGTAAAATATCTGAGTATTAAAATAAATAAGGATTTGAACTGAAATGATCAAGTGGATAATCTTGTTTGTAAGGAATTTCTTTCCATTTTATCAACTTCTTTCTTTATTGAATTCATAACAACCCATAAACAATGGATGATTTTTAAAACATACATTAAGCCNTAACGCAAGAACCAGAAAAATTAATTGGAAGTGACCCAGTAAGGGAACCGCAGAATGAAATGTACAAAAACTGTGAAATGGAAGACGAATTTGTAGAAAAGTTGGTTATAAATATAACTAAACAAGTGAAAGAAAATTGTAAAAACTCAGTTGAGACGAAACTGATATACAAAGAAATGATACTGTTGGAAGAAGAAGACAATGATACGCCAGCATGTAAAGTGATACTCCCAAAATTCACAGGAAGAGTGGACACCTACTCACACACATTTAAAGAGTGGATCCAAATGTTTGAGATGAGTATGAAGGAAAGAAAAGTAGTACAAAGACAAGCAGCAGCAAGGTTCCCTTTATACTTGGGGGGCGCAGCATATCAACACTATCTAGTATTGGATTTGGAAACTAAAACAGATTACAAGAAATTAATAGGGGAATATCAACAGTACTATGATGATGGGAGTTTTAAAAGTCAGTATCATATGTTACTAAACAGTATGAAAATGAACAAGAGAGAAGATTTGCAGAATTATATGTCGCAAGTGGAGAGATTATTAAAGTTAAGTTCCAGAGAGAGCACATATTCAAAATATGATCTGTTTTCTCATATTTTCAAGGGATTACCAGAACCAATTCGACAACAGTTTGAAATTAAATGTGATGCAGATGATTCTCTAGAAAGGATGATAAGAAAAGGTTTGGGAATACAGGTTACTATGGAAAACAATGCTGAGATTAAAGAAAAGTCGACGATAATAAAAACAATGATACCCTCAATGATGAATGGAACTAACAAAATTAAAAAAGATGAAATTGGAAAAACAAAAGACGAGATTATTAGAATAAAGCTAAAGGATGGAACAATAAAGTGAATAAACAGAAAGGACTTGAAATGTCAAACATGCGGAAAGAAGGGTCATACGAAAAAATACTACAAATGACAAGTCAATTTTATTGAAGATGAGGCGCTGTATTTTGATGAAGAAGATTTTTTAGATGACGAGGAGGAACCTGAACAAATCAAGGAAATGGAAGATGATACTTTAAACTAAAGGGAGCGCTGCCTCTGGTAAACTGTGCACCCATTCTAATTCTAACAGACCTAATCAAGACAAATACAATTACAGTTGTAATAAATGGTGTAATGGTCAAGGCAACCATAGATATGGGAGCAGTAATATCGATAATCACTGATGAATGCGCAGAAAAAATAGGATTTGATAAAAGAAAGTTACAAAGTGAAAAGAGCAGGCTAATAAACGCATCGGGAGACTACATTGATGTAAAAGGAAAACTAATAGAAATACTGATATGAATAGCTAATACAACATTTTCACAGACGTTTACAGTCATTGACACAGAAAAGAATTCACTACCCTATGAAGTTATACTAGGTAACTACTTTTTAACAGATAACAAGTGTATTATTGATTACACAAATAAGACTATATCAGTTCAAGAAGATGTAATTACAACTTGCAAAGAAGAAGAGGACACAGAGAGTTAAAACTGGGAAAACGACATTAAATAAAATGATCAACATAGTGGAAGAGGATAAAGAATATCCGATACTGGAAGTGAATGATGAAGACTATCAGCATCTAAGTAAAGAAGTGAGAGTGAAATTAATAAAAGTACTGCATAGGGCATGCTAAAATATTTAATTTCAGAGAGATAAGTGTGGGCAAAGTGGTAGGAGAGACACACAAGATCATCACAACTACAGAAGAACCAATAAGATTGCTGTGCAGGAGAGTTCCTAAAAATTTGAAAGAACATTACAACATGATTTTGAATGAATTGATAGACAATAAAATAATAAGACTGAGTGAGAGTCCATATGCTGCGCCAACCGTTTTTGTCAAGCAGGGGAATAAATACAGATTGTGTATAGACTTTTGCAAATTAAACGACATTACAAAGAAAGATGCATATCCACTTCTGAGAATAGAGGATATAATATACAAAGCCAGTAAGAACAAATACTATACCTGCATAGATTTGTGTAAGGCTTATTGGCAGGTGCTGATGGAGCCTAAAGACATTGAGAAGACAGGATTTATAACGCCATATGGTTTATTTGAATGGATGTACATGGCTTTTGGATTATGTAATGCCCCAGCCACCTTTCAGAGATATGTAACAAAAGTCCTTAAGCAGAACAACAAGAAGATTGAAAAAGGAATAAGTGCATATATAGATGATATATTAATAGTGAGTGATACAATTGAAGAGCATTTGGATAAACTAGACAGGACGTTGAAAATTCTGTATAATGCAGGGTTACATGTCAATGGGAAAAAATGGGAAATTTTGAAAGAACAAGTGGTATTTCTGGGAAGACAAATCCAAAAGGGTGAGATAAAAATGAAAAACAAAGAGAAAGATATTACAGACATATTAGTAGTCAAAAAACAAAAAAAGATCTACAAAAGATAATGGGTTTTATAAATTACTGTGGATTGTTTATAGCCAATGTAGCTCATAAAACAAGTAAAATGACGGCATTACTCAAGAAGAACAAAATTTTCGAGTGGACGTGGAAAGAACAATAGCAATTGGATAACATAAAGGATGAGTTAAGTAAAATGGCATCATTAAACACACCAGAGTATGATAAGGAATTTATTCTAGACTGCGACGCAAGTAATGTCGCTATAGGAGCATGCCTGGGTCAATTAAAAGATGGTAAAGAAGTGCCGATACAATTTTTTAGTCAAAAGTTGAAGCAAAGCAAGGAAAACTACGGGACAACGAAATTGGAAATGTTGGAATTGGTGGAAAGTATTAAGAAATTCCGGTACTTTTTGATAGGACAAACTTTTAAAGTGAGGACAGATATTAGTGGGCTGGCATGGCTAAAAAAGTTTTCAGGCAATAAATCATTGATAGTATCAAGATGGATCAAGTATCTAAATGAGTTTAAGTTTACGATAGAGCATCAAAAAGGGACATAAAAATGCAGAATTTTGGACGGCGTTACCCGAATATCAAAGAGATGTTGAAAAAGTTGATGGTGAAAAGAAAAAATTTCAATTTTTGCGCCACAGTGAATATACAGAATTGCCTGAGATTAATGCGGATAAGAAAGGGAATACAATAATGCTGATAATGATCAAAGAAGAAATAACTGAGAATGATATAACTGAAAAACAGAAAACAGATATTATTCTTAGAGAAATATGAGAAAAATTGCATGATGAAAATTGGATACTGGGAAAAGAAGCTAACAGTTATTTTCAAAGATACAGATGGAAACTAAACAGTAACAGACTCTTATACATAGAAGGGAAGACATTAAGGATAGTGATCCCTGAATATTATAAGAGGGAACTGGTCAGGAAGGTACATGAAAACGGACATATGGGAATAATCCAAACAGAGAAAACTTTCAATGCCCAGTTTATAACAACAAGCATTAGGAAAACAGTCGAGGACATTATTAATAAATGTACTACATGTCTGATAAATAACAAAAGCCATTTTCTGGTGCAAATGGCGCCTCTTGAGAAAATAACTGCAATGGCACCCAATGAAATTGTGCATGTGGATCTAGAAAAATTGTCACAAGATAATGAGGGGTATCAGTATATATTAGTGTTTGTGGATAATTTCACAAAATATGCTCGTATGATCCCATTAGATTCTACAATGGGGAAGATAGTAGCCGAAAAAATTATGAAAGAGTGGATTTTAAAATTCAGACAAATGCAAATAATAGTATCTGACAGAGGAGTACAATTCAAAAGTAAGTTATTCGAAGAAATGGTTAAGTTAATGGAAATGTTAACAAAAAAACAACAGCATACCACCCACAAGTGAAAAGAGAAGTTGAACGATTAAATAGGACCATGATTAAATTAATAAGAGTGTTAACATCAAGAATTGGAGGAAGAGACTGGAGAGAAGTAATAGAAATGGTGGAATATTTCTATAATACTTTGGTGCATTCAACAATGGGGATGACCCCGTATAAAGCCATGTATGGTAGAGAGGTGGCAACACTGATATCAATGCAATACCATTCATACTCTGAGAAACCAGATAACGAATATATAAGATCAGATCACTGGAATTCATGAAGCAATGTGTCATAACAAGAAAAAATCTGCAATAAGACAAGAAAGAAATTTCAACAAAAAGATATATGGTGAACCACACAGGGTAGGGGATAAGGTTTACATATACACTTTAATGAGAACACAAGACGTGAACCAGGTTAGGAAACTGAGAACACAGTGGTCAGGGCCATTCATGATTATACAAACACTACCCAATAATAATTATAAACTTAATGATGGAAGACATTTTCAAAATTTAAAATGAGCAATGGTAAATGTAGAGCAAGTAGTGCTTGATAAACATGCAGATTTTAAAATTGTACAGGTTGATGATGGTATATATGCTGAAATGGATCACTTGGACAGTGTACATGAAGAAGAGTTCCAAGAGGAATATAAACCCAAAGGAGGTGAACCAGAAGTAGAAAGAAGAGTGATGCCCCAGAGGGCAGTAAAAAATAAAATGATATATAACCCAGAAATATGGGATATTAATTTAGTAACTGAATTTAGGAAAAATGAAGAGAACAACGCAGAGATCGCTGATGAAAGCCAGGAGGGTAAAAAGGAAGAAGACTCAGCAATCTGATTGTCAATTAAAGGGCGTGAGGATGGAGGATACATTGAATAGTTCCACTATAAAAACTAGGTCTCCACAATCTGATTGCCAATTAAAGGGCATGACGATGGAGCATTCCCCACCTAGTAATATGAGAAGACGAGTGAGAAGACGAGCTCTGCAATCTGATTAACAATTAAAGGGTATGAGGATGGAGCATTTAACACCAACAAATAAAAGACGAAGAATAAGAAGGAAGTCTCCTCAATCTGATTACCAGATAAAGGGTATGAGGATGGAGATGGTGACAGAAAGATCACCCTCAACCAAATGTCAATTAAAGGGCAGGCGGGTAAACGAGGGCCATCATCAGGATACTGATCGCCAATTAAAGGGCGTGAGGTTGGAATCACAAAATTATGCACACTCCTCTTTGACATCTAGTAGCACTCAATGCCAATTAAAAGGCAGAGAGGAACCAGCATCAGTTACCATGGAAAACTGGGAAACTCAGCCAATTAGTGATGATTCAGACATGGATATATCAGAGCGCCCTTCAACAAGTTCGATTCCCATGACAACAAGCTCAGGAATATTCTTGTACAAACAAACATTGACCACAACAAAGTCGTCGCAGTCAGAGGAAAGAGAAAGTTGAATGACTAAAATAGGAAAAGAAAGAATCCACCTGTATTTCATTGTGAACAGAAAGATGAGATACAATTCATATGATAACTTGTTGTAACATCCTCCAAATGGTTAATTTGAACCATGTATTATTATAGAAAATCAGCACTTAGTAAATTGCTGGTGAGGAGTTACTGAATTATTGAATCGCCAAACTTTTATTTTGTAATCAGCAGAGATGAAGGAAGAGTTCAATAGGCCATACTTCAAGAGTATGGTACATGTAACATTTGATGAACAATTCAGTTTGAAGGACATACAAAAGCTCACCAAGAACAGAGAAAAAATTATAAGGGAATGTGAACAGGTGAATTTGGACAAAAAGCATTTAACAGTGATATATTTTGTGAAGAACAGCGAAATTGCATCAAAGAAATTGCAGATGAATATAGAAGAAATGTTGAAGATAGCTAAAAAGCACAAAACAAGAGTAATAATTGTGGTCTCTCAAAACCAGGAGGATATTCCGAATTTTATCAAAGAAATGGAGATAAAATTAGAAAACCTATTCATGCTGAATAGAGGTAAACTTAGAATATCCGATCTTATCAAAATAGACCTGCAGATTAATGAAATGACTCCAGCGCAAAGAATAATGGTGGAACCAAAGATCGCAATTGACATGTACTATCAAATGAGGACAATGGAAATTGTAGGAATTGATGATAACTTGGAAGAAACAGGTAATATATTTCTGAAGTGCAGTTTGAACCAAACACCTGAGCACCTACAAAAGATAGCACAAGTATGGTCGGAAATTAAAGTGGAAAAGCCAATTCATGAGGAATGGCCAACGATCAACATAAAGTTGCTGACGAAGAAATATCATAAGTCAGTGGAAGCTATACTGTATGAAATCAAAAGAGCACATGAGATGGAAGCAAAAAGAAATTTTAAAACATGGTTATTCAAAGAGATCAATGCACCTGACATTAGAGCTAGAATGGCAATATGGATATTAGCAATTGTGCTTACAAGTAATGAGAAATTGGTGCTGCCAATAATGAAGAAAGAATGGAGGCAAATAGCAAAGCATAAGAAATATGAAATTGCTATCTCACCTATCCCCATGAACATAAAGCAATGGATGTTGCAGAATGTGGAGGTGTTGCCTCTATCACCAATGAAAAAAATACAGCAGAGATTCAAAAAACATTTCACAAGACTTTTAATGCAGCAACATACACTGGGAAGACCAAGTGTGATAGAACTTGCCAATAAGACGGTCATTTGTCCAAGCAAGATAGATATATTGACGGATGACACAAAAAAGTATAGGTGGGGTGCAACTTCAAACACTAAATTGAGGTCACTGAAAGTGCAACCATGGCTTACAATGAGAAGGGAACATGCAGAAACACTACAAACGATAAAGCTGATAGAAGAGAGGAGAGTACATGAGATAATAATGAAGGAGATACGAAAATACCTCAAAGATTATCTGCAGTGTGCTTATATGAAGATTATAAAATGATCAGAAATGATAAGAAGAGAAGGAAAAAATTGTCCTATCAAAATTATCAAAATGGTGAGCAAAAGTCGAGAAGAAATGGAATTGGAAGAAAAGTTGTTGCAGTATAAAGAAATTGCATTAACTCCTAATACTCAACAAGTAATTGATAAAGTCAATCTAGAGAAATGGGGTGAGCAGGAACCAAGTGAATCATCGTGGGTCGACACAGACGACGAAAGACTGTTGGTTGAAATTACAGTTTGAAGAGAACGTACAAATAATATAGTTCAATTAATATTTGGAGAAGTGTATGAACGAGAAACAAAATCATTAATCAAAATCCTATGCACAGAGGTGTTCACGCAAAAAGAAATTGATGAGATGTTGCAACCTCAGAATCAGATCACTGTAAACATCAAATGTATAACCTCGAAAATGATAATATGATGAGAGACAGTGCAAAGCTTGATGAAAAATGGATTATCAAGCACATTTTGAGAAAACATTAAGAAAGCTAAGAACAACTACCCAGCAACATTTGGAATGGCAACAACTGCAGAAATGGAGGGCACATATAAAGCAATAGAGGAAAAGACAAAGATGATGCTTCTAAAATGCACACTGCCACCAACAATTTTTATACCAAAGTTGTTGCCAATGTGGAGATTGAAAGATAAAAAGGCTGCCAAGGCAATGTGGCATGAGGAAAACACGTATGTTAATAATCAACAGGATGCAGAGAAATCTTTAAATGATGAGTGATACAAGAAATTCAAAGAAAGCCTATTAAAAAACAACAACAAAGAAAGAATTTTCATAGAAGGGCAAGTAACACCATATGTTTGTATTGTGAAGGAGAACCAATACATAAGCAGATACAAAAAGTTCGGAGTGAGATTGAGAAACGAATGACACAGACAGTAATATTGTTCTCAGGAATAAATGATATCATATGGGGAGAACTATGGAGCTCACAGTATCGGTATTATGACGTAATGCCACGCATTGAAATCATCACTATGGTGAGATTGGGAAAGAATGAGCCAGAAGAAATTAGTGAAGAAGAAGTCTTGGAAAATATAAGCGCTTTTTATTATAATGACATTGATGATAGCCATAAAAGGATTATGGTTATACCAGAAGTACTATGGAATATTCAATGAAAAGCTCAATGAGTTATGAAGTATGTGTACAATATCAAAGTCATTAAAGAACCCTTCATTTCTTAAACACAAAAAGATGCTGACAACTGAAAAAGACGTGGTAGTGAAAATCACTAAAGAAGAGCAGTATGAGAAAGTCAGTTGGGAGATGAAAGAAGCCAATGGTATCATTAGGAAAGCAGTGGAAATGGTACATGGAGAAAGAGTGGTCATCCTTAATTAGCTACACTGGAGGGAGAGTGTCAAGTTTACTTGTTGTATTAACTATGAAAAGTAATAAATTACTCTGAGATAAATACGTGCATTGGCAGGATTCTACATTAAGACAAGACAGAAATGCAATTTATTCCACACTTTGCTTATAATGATAATATATATTGTATTGTTAAATTTGTCTATTGTGTTAGTTTATCATCATTGTTGTTGAGGGAAATCTGTAGGAAACAAACACAATGTGTATTTGCACATTATGAATTTCACATGATCATATCTAAATTAATGACTAATAAATTAAGTGATAGATCACAGTATAAAACACATGATAAATAAGTTTAAACAAATTCAATTAAAAATGTGTATTACCAAACAAATGACGTTTCTATTTATGATAAAGTATATAATTAATGTAACATCAGGCAGTAAATTTGCAGCAATTTATCTGTAATATATGTAAAACTAACTAGAGATCATATTGCAAAAAGTGCTAGAATAAAAAACAATATCAGAGATTTAATTATAAAAATAGCTTACCAAAAAGTTTGAAATCTTTATGGGTAGTTCTTTCATCAATGTAAAATTCCGCTCTATGTATAAACTTAAATGCTTTCATAGACAATGTCAACATTACATGGTTTTATCTATTGTTCAACTGTCAGAATGTATCCAATTGTAATGTAGAATCATGGGCTGCAATAGTAATTACACTAGAAAACTAATTGACTCTGCAGAAGGTTTTAAGTAGCAGCTGTACACAGGCAGCCCCAATTCCATTAATGAGAGAAATCCAAGTAAGTTGTTACTTTAGGTAAAATCCAAGATGACCCATTCATATGGCTTCCAGCTGAAGCAATTTCTTTAGAAAGAGTAAAGTGCTTAACTTGAGTGAATGGTGCTACCCCATTTGTCTCACTGTTTAATTTCTATCTCATCCACAAATAAACATCTCATTTTCATTGTTATCTCTCAGCTCACTAAATAATAGCCTGTAGTTGCCAGGCATTCATGCTAACCAATAGTCTAGTATCATCACAGTGTTGTAAATTATAGGTGCATGTATGTGTTGAACATCAAACAATAGGTTTATTATTACCCTATGCAATCACTTAACATAAGTTAATCATGTCAGCTATTTCATTTCCCTCGCAAATTGAATTTGAGCAATAACAATCCACACCACCAAGGGGAAATGAAGCTAGTATTCATAAACTAAGATTGAAATTACTAAATTTTCGTCATGTTGACGTCATTACAAAAGTAAAAATAAAGGCATGATAAAATTTCACATTTCCCTGAGTGACTCTACATGCCCCCCTTGCTCAAATCAATTTTTGAACAATAACTGGAGAGCAGGCCCAGAGACTATCTTTTGTGTGGCGGTGACCATTTCAATAGCTAAGTTGCCTTCCCAGGTCTGCACTTCAAAATACTTGGGTTCTCAGGTGATCTGCATTAACACTTCTCTCTGTGTTATGACTTCATCTTTGAATCAAAAGAAATTAATGTTTGGCATCTTAGAACTAATAGGACAGTTCCTTCTCAGGTTGTTGAGGCGGCGCATAAAAGTATTGTGGAATTTCTCATATAATCTGAAGCCCTTCATCGCTATCATTAATGTCATCATTGCGTCAGTGTCTGAGGTGTGTGCATTATCTGCACTAATTTCCATATTAGGGTAGAAGTGTACAAATACTTCCCTCAGTGACCCCATCATGGTGGCGTGATCAACAAAGATCAAGCAAAAATTCTGAACTTGACTCAGAGTAATCTCATCTGGATCCGAAATGTTGGCCCTGATCCTTTTAGTAAGGTCGTAGTACCTTGTTATGCTTTCCACATTGTTTATCCACATGAGGTCTTCTGCTGATTGAAATAGAATCAGAACTTGAGGTTGCATTGATGAAATCTTTTCATGTATCATTCTTAGTTGCTCATGAATGGGTGTGCCCCTATTGAAAATGTCTCTGATGTTCAGCTTCCCATCAATGAACACCTGTTCAGAATTTCCTCCCATGATTAGTTTATCTTTCACCACCTTGTAATCCTCCGTCTTGCTAAATTGATTTGCTTCCTGTTTACTGTTGACAAAGTTGAGTTTGTCAGGTAAGTGGGCTGCTACATTTTTCTCGTTCTTCTTGACTTTCCACTTTGGTTGGATTAGAGGTGTCTCGATAGTTGGTGGGGGTATACACAGGAGGTTTGGTGTCTTAAAGTTCTTCTCAAGTTTGTCTAATCCTACTGCAGCTTCCACACTAGCTGTTCCTATAGTGACTAGGTAGTTGATTTTCACTTCTTTTAAGTTGTCCCAGAATTTACTCCTTAAACCTTTGCGCCTTAAATCCTCCACTTGCTTGCTGGAGATGCGGACTTGAGCAGTGGTACACTCTACATCCAGACCTACTTGTTGCCCTGGGGACTGTAGAATGACCAGCTCTTCTTTTGTGAACATTTCTGTTAGGCACCACTTCATCATTTATAAAACGTCCTTGTCATGGCAATCTACTAGTATTCTCTTCTGGATTGTGAGATCCACTTATTTTCAGTTATGGACCACTCAGGTTTTGGTTTCAGGGATGGCACTTGTCCTCCAAACTTTTCCATGTTGACATGTTCAATCAAATCACGAATCTCAGGCGACAACTGTACTGCTGAGGTTGATAACAGTTCTTCCTCCCTAAAGAATTGCTCAGGTGTCTTCATTACTTGATCAAACATTGTGATGGGAACAATTCGGCCCTCCTTTTTGATTTGACGTGGAGACTCAGTAAACTGTCCATAGCTGCATTCAAGGTATTTGATCTGGTGGAGGTTGAAAACCTTTTTGGTTTTCATCAGGACTTCATACCTGGTTATTCTTTCCAAGAATTGCTGCATTGACCCGGGTATTCTTTCTATGAATCGCCTTGTGCTCATCAGGGCATTATCTGAATGGCTAGCTTCATTTCTGCACTCACTCCCCACATAAACTTTTTTACAGTATCAGAAAAAATATTGATGTCAGACAGACAAATACCAAGCTTGTTGCTTATTAAGATAATTGACACCTTGCCAGTTATCCTGCTCACCCCCACCAGTCAGGCATATATTTTTCAAATCTGTCCATTGGGCGTTTTCCCAGGTGATGAAGGAGGGTTACACTTATAAAGCAACCAGTTTTTTACCTTCCATGTTAGTGGGCAAACTGCTATTTCATGCGATGTTTGCTTGACTATCAAAGTGCATTTCTTGTGAGGCATAGCAATCTGTAGTTTCAGATCTTTGGTGAGGTATATGGCTAAGATCCATATGGCACTGCATGCATAGATTTCAGGGACATTCTTTTTGGCAAATAGATGCTCTTTGAAATTTTTTTGATCTTGCATGTTGTACGAGACTTTTATTTCTCTGAGAACTCATTTGATGGAGTTGTGGTAACATTGTGAGGGACTTGTGATGTCCAATTGGGGCCACTTGGAATCATGATTTTTGTCTGCTTTGATATTGGCCCATATCTCATGAATTTCTTTGAGAGTTTGTTCACTTTGAGCAAATGCAAAGCTGACATGCATGTCAGTCACCATATATAGCAAGGGGGTGTTGCAATCAGTTATCTCTGATGTTTGTGACTGCAGGATGGTGTCAATTATTAGTTTTTGATCTACCACTAGTTGATATGAAGGTACTGTTTTACCATTGTTTAGTGTGTACATATTGTGGTCAAGTACTTTTTCTACAGTAAATGGGCCTTGCCAATCATTAGCTAGTTTGCGCACCTGATTTTGATCCATTGCTACACAAGGCAAATAAGCAAAAACTTTGTCACCCCACTTATGGATTTCTCCATACAATTTTTGTTGAACGTCTTTTTCTGCCATATACTAGACCAGTTGGTGTTGTGGCAGATAGTTAAATGAGTCTGTTGCATATCCTGCATTAACCTATCAACATAAATTTTGGCACTTTTATCTGTATATTTGGGGAACATCATGGTGAGGGATGTGGTAGCTTCACGTCCAAACATCACTTTGAAGGGGCTAACCCCTGTAGTCAAGTGTACTGATGTGTTGTAACAGTATTCTATACACTCAATTACACAACTCCACTCCTTTCCCATAGCCCGCAATAGTGCCACTCTGATCAACTTTATGAGAGTCCAATTCAGCCTCTCAACTAACCCATTGGTTTGGTGATGGTAGGCAGTAGTAAGTTCATGGATGACTTCTAACTCTTTCATCAGGGCTCAAATGAGAATACTTTCAAATTGAGGACTGTGATCAGAGACTAATTTGCACATGGGTCCATATTTCAATATCCATTCTTTTACAATCTTGTCCACTACCCTTTCTGCTGTATTACAGTGGTGGGGGATAATGTGGGCATATTTTGTGAAATTGTCCACCATGACGAGGAGATACTGAAAGCCATCATCATCCCTTGACAGTTGTTCCAAATCAATGCGCACTAATTTGTTAGGACCTTCTGCTGCACAAGATTTGAGCTCAGCCTTTTGTTGGGAGAAGTGACTATTGTTGTGCAAGATGCACTTTTCACATTTATCAATTATGTCTACCACAGCTGCTTGTATGCCAATTGTTATGTATTGAGAGTTGAAGGTCTTTTGGGTTTGGAGTATTCCAAGGTGTCCCCTCTCATGAGCTCAGTGGACCAGGTCCCTTCTGAAATACTCTGGGATTGCAAGGTGGTTATTTCAGCCTTTTAAGTACAGCAATCCATTGTCATTAGTTTGACAATTATAATGCTTGAAATATTGGTTAACCTCTGGCAAGGTAGGGAACTAGGGATCATTTATTCTTTTTAGTATGTCTGATAAGATCTGGTCTCAACACTGATGATATGTTATCTCTTCTTCAGAGATTTCCTCTTTTATCATGATGGGCAGGATTGGCTTCCCATGGTGATCCGCATTGATCTCAGGTATTAGTTCATACTCATTGTGAGCAATAAACACAAATGGAATTTTTTCTCCAGGTGGCTTTTTTAGATCCCTTTCATAACCTGGGCAATGCCATCCAGGCAGTGCCTGATTTAGAACAAGAAGTCATTCAAATATTTGATCCACTGCACCACTATATTAGACTTGTCACCACTAAATTTCTTTAACCACACCAATGCACCATTGTTGGTGCACACAATAAATTTGCATATGAAGTATTGAAATTTTCTTAAAGATTCTACCATAAATTATTTTCTGCTGCTCAGAGTTTTCTGCTGAATTATTGGACACGGCTCTAGATCCCATTAATCTCTTGGCTCAGAATGCCACTAATCGCCACCACACTGGCGTCACAGTCTACAATGAAATCTTTATCATAATCGGGAGTATTAGTAACAGAATCTTCCTTAGTTTGATTTTGATCTTCTCAAGAGCATCTTGCTCATTCCAAGTCCACTTGAAATCAGTGGATTTTTAAGTAGATTCAAGATGGTCTTTGTCTTTTCTGCCAGATCTGGGAGGAACATCCCATAGTCGTTTAGGAACCCCAAAAGCCATTGCACGTCCCTCCTACTTCATGGTGTCTTGATTTTGTCTAAGAAATCCTTTGCATTGGTCTTTATCAAGATTATCCCAGACGTGAAAACTCTTCCCAGAAAGGTCACCTTTGTTTGCACCAAGGAAAATTTATTTCCATTGACCTGTAAGCCAGCCTTTTGCAATAGTTCTAATGTACAAGTGAGTTTGTCCAAATGCTCCTCAAAAGTATGGCTGGCTACTAAGATTTCATTGATGTATGCCAATATTCCTGGCTTGAGCATGTTGGATTTGTCCTTCAACACTTTTTTTATGTACTGATGGAATGTAGCTGGAGTGTTGCATAACCCAAAAGCCATGTACTTCCATTTGTACAAGCCATATGGGGTGATGAAAGCAGTTTTCAGAATGTCTGAGGGGCGCATTGGCACTTGCCAATGCGCTTTGCATAGATCCAGGCAAGAGAAAAATTTGTATTTACTAGTGTCATATAATAAATCTTCAATCCTTGGCAACGGGTAAGCATCTTTGATGGTGATGTCATTAAGTTTGTGGAAATCTATGCAAAGCCTATATTTCTCGCCTTGTCTGATGAAGATGGTAGGGGCAGCATAAGGGCTGTTGCTACCTTGGATGATTCCACTCTCAATCAGATCACTCAAGGTCTTTTCATACTCAGATTTAAGGTTCTCCAGAACTCTTCATACTGGTAACCTGATTGGTTTGTCGTGTTTAACTTCAATAGCATGTTCCTCACTGATGGCTCGGCCAACACTAATAACCCCATAGTTAAAAACCTCATGATGACTATGTAACATGGAGATAAGCAACTTTCTCTCTCATTGTTCCAGGTGAGGATGAGTGTGAGTCATGACAGGAGGTATCTTGAATGTATTAGATGATTCTTCTAGATTGTGGACTGTGGTACAGATTGACAAACAGGATGTCAAAACATTCTCAACATGAATCAGCATGCCTACTATTTGTAACTGCAAGGTTCCAAACTGTACTGTAAAATTAGATCCATTTAAAATTGTCACATATGTCTTCCCCTTAGAGACCTTACATAGGTTGGGTGAGAATGAGATCCCTCTAACATATTTTCCTCATTGCCCTGCTATCATGACGTCCCCATTGAGGTCACTTCCAGAGAAGACTGCGACTCTCATCCAGTGCTTGGTCTCAAGTGACACAGGCTCCAATAAATCAAAAATTACTTCTTTCTCAGGGATTGTGACCAATTGAGTAGCTTCCTGGTCCTTGATAGAGATGGCGTTATTTTTGTAATCAATCACACAGGCGTTTCTTTATAAAAAAATCATTTCCTAGAATGAGATCATATGGAAGCTTGTGATCAGACGTGTTGATTACAATGAGATCTACTTTGAAGGGCTCAGCATGGATGTGAAGTGAGGTATCCCGCAGTTTCCCTTTCAATGAGATGGGATTTCCGGAGGCATCAATTAGTTTAATTAGTGATTTGTCCAATGAATCTTGCTTAAAGCACAGTTCCTTGCAGCATTCATCACTAATAATAGAGGCAGTGTCTATCTTAGCATTAATAACATTTCCATTTATTTCCACAGGGATTAGATTCTTGTGTATCAAATTAGTGATGACCAGAATGTGCACAGTTTGAGGGAGTTGGAACTCCATTTAATTTAAAGTCTGCAAAGAGACCAACTCATTATCAGATAATTCAACTAAAGTTTCCATGTGAGGTGATTTGGGTTCCTCCACAATGAATCCCTCCCCATCAGCGATTAGTTGTATCTTTGTGTGACAGTTTGATTTCAGATGTCCTTTATCTGCACATCTAAAGCAGCAAATGGAGGCAATATCCAATTCCTTCTTGAAGAGCGTCTTCTTGGCCTTGCTTGAGTCAAATTTTTTCCCAAACCCAGTTAGATCAGTGACATCTTTGTCTATATGGTTGGAATGGTGCATCATATACACCACACTAATTGCCTTCCAGATAATCTCATGCAGGTTTTCCTCTGGATTGCATTTCACTTCCAATCAGTTTTGGATAGAGGGGAGAAACCCTCGACAAATATATGAAAAGAGATCATGGCAAGAGTACTCAGTTGACAGATTACTTAGTTGGAACAGTCATTCCACTTGAGTTATGTAATTTTGAATATCGTCACCTCTTTTAAATGACATATCACACAGTAACGTTTTGTATTGATGTTTAATATGTGGAGCCTGATAGTGTTCTTCAAAGAAACCCACTAACAACTGATAATCAGTTTTGATGTTATGGTCAAGCATCATGTACTGGTTATAAGCTAGACCTCTTAGGTACAAAGGAAATTGAGATACTGCAGACTCTTGGGAGTTCTTGTACTGCTTCATGGTGAGTTCCAATAAGAAGAACCACTTATTGAATTACTGAGACACAGCATCAATCTGACCAGTAAATTTAGGAAGCACAGAATGTTTACTGAAGACCTGTAATTGCCCACTCAACTCAGTTGGGAGAATACAATTCCTATATCACAGGCGACTGCTAGTATTACCCATTAGCACAGAGCTTATATCACTGACATGTTCTTTCATGGTGGGTACAACAGTTGTGTTAACCAGATCAGAGACAGAAGAAACATAACAGGTTTGAGGGGTTGCTACAGTAGCCAGGGTAGACACATGTGTCAGGGCAGACTGCGTAAATTTTGGATGACAGTTAGCAGAGGGTGTGCATAAAGCAGTGGAATTTGGAGGTGCTTTTGTCACATCTTCCTCAGGTAAAGAAGACGCATTTCTGGTATGATTCGCAATTCCAGCTTGAACCATTAGTGCAAACTGATTAGTAATTCGCTTGGCCATATCTTCTAAAGCTTCATCTAGTGCAAAACAAGTGACAGTCATCAGCCTGACGTTTGGGTGACTGCACCTCATCTCGACTGGTAATGGCATTTTTCAATTCCTGTATCTGCAGCTCTAATGCAAATGTGGACTCCAACATCTGCCTTTCCATTCTTTGATAAGGAATGTGTTGAGTATTGAGTTCTGCTTGAAGGGTCTCAACATGGCATTCACTTTCCATCTGCATTGACACTTGCTGGGACAATGCATCTTTCAGATGTATGATTTCCATTTGCTGAGCATCAAAATGAGGGGTAGGGTGCCCAGTACCACTATAAGGGCACACAGGAATCAGCAGAGCATTTTGGGTGTTCAGAATTCTGGCATCACTGTAGGGAACAGTCGAGGCATTTTGGTCAATCCTCTGGGTGACTTATGTAGGTGAATTAGATGGAGATAAATCAAGGAAAGATCCAATGGTACAAGGGGTAATGTCCGGGTTACCACCACTTGTACAGGGGACACTCTGAGATAGAGGGGTCCCAAAATGAGGAGAATAAATAACATTACAACTCGAATCCATAAGAAAACAAGAACAAAGTGATAACTTCCAAGGAATGAATAAATTGACAGTTGGGAGCAGTTCCCCAACTACTAACAAGGACAAACAGATCATAGAGACCACAAATCAACAGCCCAAAAAGAAGAGTATGGCAGCATCTGGTAAAAATCCAAAGAAGTACAAGTACAAAACAAAACAGAACTTACTTGAGTAACAACAAACAAAACAAGTTAAGAACATCACTTACAATTGGCAGGGGAACAGAATTTGTTTGAGATCACACCAGGAGTCCTGTCACAGTCACCATGTAGAATCACGGGCTGCAATAGTAATTACACTAGAAACCTAATTGACTCTGCAGGTTTTAAGTAGCAGCTGTACACAGGCAGCCCCAATTCCATTAATGAGAGAACTTATAAAATTTATCTAGTATCATCACAGTGTTGTAAATTATAGGTGCATGTACATGTTGAACATCAAATGAGAGGTTTATTATTACACTATGCATAACTGTATACCCAACCTAAATGGTCCACAATTTGGGCTAGACAATCTGAAAAGATCTCCAGCAGCTACATGTCGCCCTGTACTTTGAGAAAGCACACCCAAATTGTCGCCTGACTTAAGCAATTATTTTCATATGAAAAAGTAATAAAAATAAATACAGAGGTAAAACAGTAGTTGAGGCTAGATAAACTCTATTGAACTTTGTCTACATGTTTTTTCAGCTTTATACAAACATGAGATTGTTACCTGCCTTTGTTTACAATCAATCACTTAATGTAAGTTGATCATGACAGCTATTTCATTTCCCTCGCAAATTGAATTTGAGCAATAACAATCAGCACAATTGAGGGGAAATGAAGCTAATATTTGTAAACTAAGATAGAAATTACTAAATTTTCGTCATGTTGACGTCATTACAGAAGTAAAAATAAAGGCATGATAAAATTTCACATTTCCCTGAGTGACTCTACAGTAAACACAGTACAAGCATGTAAAATTCCATTATGCTGCTATGTGTATTTTTTATCTATTGTTCAAATGTCAAAATGTGCCAAATCATAAAGATTGTTATCTCACAATATGCAATTAGGAATACCGGATTTTAACTCAATTTCCCTAATAAATGTCTTAAAATGTTTTAAAACAAAATCAGATTTATTTTTAAAAATTCTCAATCTCAATATGATTTTAAAACATTTATTAGGGAAAATGAGTTAAAATCCGGTATTCCTAATTGCATATTGCAAGATAAAAATTTTATATGTGAATACAACAAGTAAATCACCTTGAAGAAGTTTTTATTTCATTTTATCTGCTTCTGACAAAAGTAATTTAAGCTAATTATTTCTATATTTAGAAAATGTTCCAAAGTTGTTTTGACACCTAATATACAAAATGTAATTTAACTCATTTAATTGTTGCTGTTGTGTTTTTATAATCTCATAAACAATTACAAGTATATTTTAATTAAATTAAGTTTTAAGTACTATATGTATACTTAAATTTATTTTATATAGCCCTGATATTCATTTTCAATTAAAAAATTTGTTTCTTTTCATGCAAACTGTGTATGACTGTGTGTTTTGTAAAATCAATCAATTTAGTCATTTTTGACTTAATGTAGTTTTTTATGAAAATTTGTTAGTCTTTTTGTAATTAAAAATATTTTGTGAGTTTCATGATATCTAATTGATTCATTTATAAATGGCGTTATGTATACACTTGAGATTATCAAAATTTTCTCATTGAATATTAACACTTTCTCAATAAGTATAAAGTTTTTATTTTAAAATTCAAAAACTATGATACAACTTCAAGTAGTTAACATTCATTGATTTGTAGAATATCTTAAAATATATATTTAAATTAAATATCCCAAAGGCAAGTAATTTTTTTCGAAAGGACAAAACAAATCACCAAAAGGAAAATATTTTTTTTAAAAGGAAAAAACAAATCATCAAAAGGAAAATATTTTTTTCAAAAGGACAAAACAAATCATCAAAAGGAATATATTTTTTTGAAAGGACAAAATAAATCATCAAAAGGAAATTATTTTTTTCAAAAGAACTAAACAAATCACCAAAAGGAAAATATTTTTTTAAAATGGACAAAACAAATCATCAAAAGGAAAATATTTCTTTTGAAAGGACAAAACAAATCACCAAAAGGAAAATATTTTTTTAAAATGGACAAAACAAATCACCAAAAGGAAAATATTTTTTCAAAAGGACAAAACAAATCACCAAAAGGACAATTAAATATCCCAAAGGCAAATAATTTTTTTCGAAATTTTTCATATTAAAACTAATGTTTATGCAATGTAATAACTTATCAAACATATTAACATAAAACTAGTACATGTAGAAAAAGAGTGAAAGCAAAACTATACATTTTCTATTTTCTAATCTGTAATACAACATGTTTTGCAATATCACTGTTCCCAATCCCCCATTTCATCATTGAGGAAATGTTTTTTAATGTAAGTCGCAAAAGTAAAAAAAACGTCAGAAAAGAAATGTAAGTCACAAACATGGAAAAATGTTGAAAAAGAAATGTAAGTCATATATGTTAAAAAACTTTGGAAAAGAAAGGTAAGTCATAAATGTGAAAAAATGTCGGAAAGAAATGTAAGTAATAAATGTGAAAAAACGTCAGAAAGAAATGTAAATCACAAACATGGAAAAACATTTAAAAAAAAATTTAATTCATAAACATGAAAAAATGGACTTCATAATGTTTTAATTTATACTGATATAGTTACTTGTCAACATTATCAGAGTGGTAACATCCCATTATTGGATCAAATACCCTTATTCACAGTATATAGTTTCAATGATCAACCATTCATCAATTATGAAAAGTCTCATATAATATATAGACCAACATCAATGTCATTCTAAATGGAATTACAATTAGCTTCCATGCATCAAATGGTGAGTTCATTCATTTCAATGATACTAGCAGTATTTATTTAACTCTTAATATCAAAGACACTGATTAAATTTAAGTATAAACAATTTTTTAAAATGTAAAATAAAATAAGTTATTTGTTATTTTTAAATGTTTTGTATTAATAACCAAGTTATGATAGTAATAATTCAAAAGGTGAAAAATTCTAGTTTTATATGATTTGAATATGTTTTAATTAATTGTGATAAATTTTAAATTGATTTGGATTTGATGTTTGGTAAATAATAATCTTTACGATTGGACACATTTTGACATTTGAACAATAGATAAAAAATATGCATAGCAGCATAATGGAATTTTACATGCTTGTACTGTGTTTACAATTGGATATATTTTGACAGTTGAATGATAGATAAAATATGTAATATTGACATTGTCTATGAAAGCATGTAAGTTTATACATAGAGTGGATTAATGGAATTTTACATTTATGAAAGAACTACCCATAAAGATTTCAAACTTTTTGGTAGGCTATTTTTATAATTAAATCTCAGATATTGTTTTTGATTCTTAACACTTTTTGCAATATGATCTCTAGTTAGTTTTACAGATATTTCTTTTAAAACATAATCAATTTTATTTTAATAAATTGCTGCGAATTTACTGTCCAATGTTACATTAATTATATACTTTATCATAAATAGAAACTTCATTTGTTTGGTAATACACATTTTTAATTGAATTTGTTTAAGTTTTTATTTATCATGTGTTTTATACTGTGATCTATCACTTAATTTATTAGTCATTAATTTAGATATGATCGTGTGAAATTCATAATGTGCAAATGCGCATTGTGTTTGTTTCCTACAGATTTCCCTCAACAACAATGATGATAAACTAACACAATAGACAAATTTAATAGTACAATATATATGATCATTATAAGCAAATTGTAGAATAAATTGCATTTTTGTCTTTTCTTAAACACGTTTGCAGGTGTTACCACATATGTTTATTAAATATTAGAAATTGCGAGTTTTTGCATAAACTAGTTCCAAAAAATTATTTTGCTTTATTACCAAAATAAGCCATTACACTTTTAACGAGTATTATTGTCTCTCTGATTCAAACATTTGTTATTAAATTTTACCAAATAAAACAAGTATGTAAAATAAATATATAAACTAAATTAATGTGGTATTTTCCAAAGTCATGTATGTCAATAAAAAAACAAGTATGTAAACTAAATTAGCCACATAAATAAGCAAGTCATATACATTAACAAAAAGTATGTAAAATGAAACAAAATATTTTTATTTGAAAATACTTATGTAATTCCAACAATGTAAATTCTTTGTATATATAATGTCAGTGGTATTTAAAAATTATGTAATATGAATAGAAAAATTGTTACATTTTAAACAATAGATTGCAACAATTCTAATCTCATGGAATTTTCGACTTATTAATTATGAAATTCCAAAAACGTATATAAATATAAAAATTGGCTACATTTTATACAATAAATAAATGTGTTTGCCAACAAATATTATAACAAAAGAGAATATGTTCCAATGACGTCAGAGATACACAGACGGCCAAAGTGCACAATTACATCAGACACCCCCGCCAAGGTCAAAGGGTCGAATATCCACGGCGTACGAGTCTCTTCATACTACTCATGTTCAGCATTCTGTACCATTGTGACGTAAAACAAAACCTGAATTAGTTTTTGAAGAAATGAGCAAACCTGTTTTTAATAAGTACGATACAAAAGAGAACTTGTTCTTAAAATTTTGAATCCCATATAAGAAGTGGTCTAGATTACTAAAGACATTGATGCTGAGCCCCAGACTGAAAAATGACAAACCCTTGAGGTGGGACAAAATGGTATGTGTTTTGCGAAATGTTTTGTGTTTCAAATTTTTTGAACTTTGACTTTGAAAGTGAACTTAATTCTACCATGTTACGTATTTGATTTTGAACCATAAATAAATATTCACTTTATTCAAATTTAATCATTCATTTTTAGCATTGTCAGTGTTTACAAAATTATAAAAAAGACTGCCATAATTACGTTATACTTGCTGACCCTTAGTTTTGTTTTCCTGTTAGAGTAAATCTTTGACAATAACTGGAAGGAATATGAGCTAAGTAAACTGCTTCATTCTATTTCTAATGCTCAATGAATTTCGTTTCTATTGCACCAATATTTTTCCAAATAATTGTGACGTTACAACTTTACTCTGCCAAAGTTCATTACGCTATGCTTAATAGTAAAAAGAGTATTTAAATCTTTAAAAAATAGGAATTTTCAAACAAAAATAGTTAATCTTTTATAATAGTACTTCAGCCAAAGCAATGCGTCTAACTACAAATTATGTTCAAATACATTCCTCCAAAAGATATTCCATGGCTCACGATTTCCAAATTTCCAAATGGGCTTCGAAAAATCAGGTGGAAAAGGATAAACACTGAATGACAATCTTGAAAATATTTTGGCTTTGTTTCAGCTGATAAATTTTTAGTTAAGTAACATTTTTTTCCATCAACTTCAATATCAATATTTAGCATGATTTTCTTGAATAAATTTTATTTTTCAAACTACTAGTAACAAGATTAATATTCAATTGAATGATGTATTAAATATGATTTCCAAAATTCAAAAGACAATTGTATACAAATAAACTTTAATGAAAAACAGATTCTCGCAAAAAATAGTATTCAGCACAATATCCTTCCTAAGATTCTGTTTGCAGCATTCTTTTAGTATTTTTCCTAGTTTTGTTATGCTAAATATGCACACATTAGCAAGACAAAAACAATAAACAATTCTTTGAATAAAAAATGTTCTCAAGTTCATCTATTAAATTCTGCAACAGTTGCCTGAGTCGAAATATTCAAAATATATAGGAAAATTTGGTCTTGCTAATATATTTTTGGTTTGATTGTCATTCTTAGGACAGCCCGAATGCTTCAGTTTTTTAGTTGCTCCTCGTCTTTATATGCAGCTCTTTTTCAGAAAGAAATTGAATTGCTAATCATCTATTTCATTTTGAAATAGACAATTTACCTAAGGCCTCTTCAACTAATTTAGAAATACTACTAAAAGGAATTGGATTAATCGCATGCTGTGCTACTTGAAGCTCTCTATGCAATGCAACAAATGTTCTTCATCAAATGATGATACCTTTCTTAATTCATGAAAATGTTTTCACCAATGAATTTCTTGAATAACTAGAATAAATTCATACATGTGATCAGATGCTTACTGTATGAATTGGAAAAAATTCATTCATAATTTTGGCTGTTTACTTTTTATGATTGTAATTGAAAAAATGAAATTATACCTCTAGTTGTAAAATAATAATGCTGCAAAATTAAATATTTGTCCTCCTAAATTTAGCAAATCTTGGTAAAGTTCTAAAGGTAAAAAATATTAATGAGAAAAAGTGTCAGCAGATTTATCAAAAGCTACTTCTGCACATTTAGAATTAAATGTCAGAAAGACTAATTCACACCAAATTACTGTAAAGCCATTGCATTGAAAAAATAACTATCATTTTTATATTTCCACTTGAAGCAAATCTTAACAACAGTCAGATTTAATCCTTATATTGTTCTTCTGGGAAAATTGTATATCCTGTTTTTTGTATATATTTCGTTATTTGTAGATTTCAAATTGCTCCATTGCATAAAAATAATAGGATTATTTGAAGGAAAAGATCATGTGATTCTAGACAGTGTCCAATGGAAATGTCATCTGAATACTTAAAAGGATATACTTCCGGCTTTGATTCTAAATCATGGGTGATTGATCTCCACAAGCAGTAGGTAATATCAAAGAAACAAATAAGCATATTGTATACTGTCTTTCATGCTATATATATATATATATATATATATATATATATACATATTACATTGCACTTAAGAAACATAAAATGAAATAATTGAAAACGAATATAAAAATACAGTGTATTTTTATTAATGTGTTAATTTAATTTCATTGAGAAACGAATTTAGTCAATTAACTCATGGCTCATTCTAGACCTGATAAATATAGTATTGTTTTGTCCGGATAAAGCCCTCAAGTCATTTATACGAATCTGTCAAATATACATAACTGCTCTTGCCATGCACTCTAATACAACTCGATAATTGGAATACGACTTTTTCAAATCAGTGACTGAAAGAATATATACTTTGTTCTTACTACCTAAGCTAATAATTAAAGCTAAAGAAGAGCAAAATCTAAGAATGTTAGAAAATTCTCACTTTATTTGAAATACAAAAGAGAATATTATTTTGTTGTGGTTGAAACAGTTTCGAATTGTTTACTTATTTCTATTTATTTTCAATTATACATATCTAACGCCTAATTATTAGAAGTAAATATTAGCTTGCATTACGTAATCCAATATGCACTCAATTAGAATCATTTTGTTCGTTCTTCTCATTAAAACCTGCCAAAATAAGGGTGGAGCGAAATTTTATACTTGTAAGAATGATTCTGATTGTCTAAATTCAGATCATTATATAACGAAGACAAAGTGCTGTCCAGATTCGACATGCTGCGTATTGAACAAATACACGGGGGAGAGCAATGGACAGCAGTGCAACGTTAATTCACGGTGCGGATCTCTTTTTTCTGGCGACTTATATTTTGTGTGTTGCGACTATGGCATGTGCTGTTATCCAATGAAGTCTGAAATGTAAGTGTGTGTGATATAATTTATACATAATTTTTGTAAAGTAAAAAAGTTAAAAATTCTATACATGTGGAATTATGATTTGTTTCCAATATAATAAATGTAATAATTAATTTCCAATATAACATCGATCTCCTTAGTTCCTATGAATAATTAGAGTTATTCAATAAATACAAGTGTTCTATTATTACATTTAATGTACATTATATTTGTTGGAATGAATTTTCCTTATAATCATGAACAAAACATATAAATTTAATGTGTAGGATATATTTGTCAGTAATTCTCAGACAATGATATTGGCTGAGAAATGCTTGGCTGTGGTATTCCAAAAAAACAGGAGTGACTATTACGCAACACAAATCGAGTGAGTGCCATAGAATTTATAAGCACAATGTTAAAAATATTTCATATTTTCGACATTAAATGTTACATTCGTTTTTGTGATCTTTTAATGCTCAATTATGATATTTCAGTGTGTAGTTTCATACTATAGATTTCTAAAATATACAAAATTGGTTTTGCAAATGTCAATAATCATTAATGAGCCTAAATAGGGTTGCCTTTAAAAAAGAATTACAGATTCCGGCTTGGTATAAAGCTTCGAGGACAAGGTCTGACCTTCAATTTTCATCACATAGGCATCTCTGGCAGTGGAAATGAACGCTAGAATTCCCTTAAAAATGCTATGTTTTGTTATATTTTAACAAAACCCAAAATTGGCCTCATTTTTTAAAATAATTATGTAGACATATCATCTTTTAAGCAATTTAGATTCTACTATTCTCTCATGGGGGCTGGAGGAATTATTGTAATTCTATCACTTGTTGTCTTAGTTTGCTTCTATCGCAATTGTTGTCGTTCAAGAAAAAAACGGTTTCCAGCTGCTAGAGATATACAAAGTAAGTATGTGATTTGAAAATTCAAAATATTACTTTATAATTTAGATCAAGAAAAACGTCGGGATTTCAAGATGATTTAAGTTAGATGAACTTTGAAATTAAATGATGCTTACATGCAAGGCTAGAAATTTGATAGCTTTCTTAAAACAAAATCATTTAGATTTCATAGATATAAAAAATGAATGAAAATAACAATAACATGTGTTATGGTTACTTTTATATGTTGGTTTGACCATATACATAAATATATGATTATTGATATTGTTGAATTACTTTAGTACTTGAGCCTTATTATTTTAAGTATATCTCATTGTTTACTTGTTCATGGAAATCATAATGATGGTAATTTAATTTTTTCATTTCTGCATTCATGCATTTGATATTTTCATTTACTATTTTGTGGTTTCTTGCATTAAGTATTTTGAGAGCCTCCCAAATATTATTCAATCTATTTTCACAGTGCACTTATTTTATAAAAACAATGTAGATGAAGATATTTCATATATATATATATATATATATATATATATATATATATATATATAGGGGTGGGCAGATAAATTGGGAATGATGTAAAGTGGTGAAAAATCTAACCTGTAGTTTGAATTAACAACTACAACTCTGCTAACTTGTCATTCATACATTTATCTTTCAGTTTTATAGTACACAATTATCAGGCGAGTAGTTGAAACCATGGAATCAACACGTTGAAATTTTGTTATTGAAATGTGGCTTGTTCATAACAGTGCAAATGATATAATTTCTGCCACCGGATATCCAAAGACTACAGTGTAACGCATCTTGTCTAAATTGAAAGCTGGGGAAGATCCACATCGTCATTCTCACAAGCCTCGCAGTGAC
>CABFPE010000264.1:786760-833022 GCA_900660155.1 Hofstenia miamia
ATATATATATATATATATATATATATATATAACCTGGTAGTATGTTGATATAAAATGTTTAATTGAATATTAGTCTTAAATATCTCTATCCCTAGTTAAGAAGTAAAGAATAACAATATGAGCTTAGCATGGATCCATAGCCAGATCGAACAGAATATACGCAAAACAAATTTACCCAACCTAAAACAGACTTCGATTATCACTAGTTAACGTTTTGGAGCTTTCTAAAATATAAAGATTATTTATAACAATTAAGTTCTGATAGAGTAATCTTAACCATTAATTGGTTTTAGTATACGTTTTGAATCTTTCTCAATTTACAGAGAAGGGATTTTGAACAATACATTTAGCTTTATACCTTAACCTTAAGCAGCCTAGCATCCGTTTTAAAGGAAAAACCGTTTTTCTACACTTACAAAGAATTTTCTCCAAGCCTGTTTCCAAATTTGAAAATCTTGGGGCATGGGTAGGTGTATTGCGGAACATACATTAATGCAATGTTGACAATTTCTATTAAAGCTTATTGCTGTGGCAGAGATTGTTGAATAAATTAACAAGTTTTTTTTATAAATTTTCGAATTTTTGAAAAAGAGTTAAATTCTCTCCATACCTAGTGTTAATGTATTTAGAAGGTTTTGAGCCCCTGGAGGCAACAAAGAACTTTGACTGTTTCTTGATGTGTGCATAGATATTCAAAACCCATTGCGCGAATTTAGTATGAAAAAAAAGAGGAGACTCTCCAGTCTATCATTTGGTGCTTTCAGATTGAGCATAGCAGTAATAGTTTTTGAGCAATAAGCATTTAAGTTTTTTTATAGAATCATGAAAATTTTTTAAAAATCCACAGGCTGTTTAATGTTAATGTGGCATAATGGTGTAAAACAAAAGGATAATAAAAGAAGTAACCAAGACTATCAGTAAAACTTGTGAATACTGCGTTCAATAGTAACATTATAACATTTGCTTTGATTTAAAATCAAATTTTGATAAGCATTTTCTACAACTATAGAAATTTAATAAATTGATCGATGCATTGCCCAGAATTAATATATATAATAGCATGTGTATGTTATAAGATTTTTTATTAATACACAGTTTCTGATAACAACCATGTATATAGGTTATTGAACGCTTGCGCTTAGACTATTACCTTAATGAGTCATGCGAGGCTCTTGATTAAGAGCAAAAATGGAGCTAAAATTGCTTCAATTTAATTTCAGAAATATTTTGTATTCGCACTACAAAATTCATCCACTAGAGGGCTAACTAAACCTTAAATTAAATTTGACTAGATGTCTGCCGTGTGACAAATGTTGTTCATATTGAGCAACTTTGAAGATTCTCCACAAAACTTGAAAGGTTAACCTTTCCAACGGTACCCATTTTATTTTTCAACTCCTAGTAGCTTTTGAGTTATTAAAAATCGTTATGTTCTCAAGACTTTTGAAACACCCTGTACTTAACTGCAAATTTTAAACTTGCAATTTTGTACGTCAACATTAAAATTATCTGTATTGCAAATACGGCGTTCTTTAAAAAGAAAATTATTTATTTATTTATTTATCCCTATATTTTTGAAATTCATTTAAAAATATATAGAATATTATGTTTATATCAAAAATGGTTAGTGGGGTACATAATGGTAACCCACTTGATAATTAACATTCTATACATTTTGTACAATTTTTATTTATTTTAAAATATTTCAAATTGTTTCAATAGATTTTAAAATAGTTTAGAATAGTAAAGAAAACACTGAAAATATGTTTTTTATTAATTGTACTGCACTGACATTGAATGTTTTCTCAGTTTTGAAAGAAAAATTTGAAAATTTATAAATTTGTTATGCTATTAAAACAATATATAAAATTTGCCTTTCAATTTTGTTTGAATATATTTCTAAATTTTACAACATTTTTGTCACTGGGGAATAAAATTATTACTCTTAATATTGAAAAACAATATTTGTATAGAAATGGATTTCATACTCATGTAGTTGAAGTAATGTTATTTATTGATTGAAGAGAAATCATGGTAATTCCTTACCGATATTTTTCATGTCCAAAATAGTGTGATAATGAATGCAGAGGTATCGCCATTTTTGCCCACAATATGCCTGCAAATCTCATTGTCTGTTAATTGTAGTAAAATAATGCAAAATAAATTATATAATCTTTGATTCTTTGTTATATACACAAATCATTTTGGGGTACAAACAGTGGTGTAGCTAGCGGGGTATGGGATTCTGCGTTCTTTATGCCCTTCCCCATCAAACCTGGACAAAATTTCCGCATTTTCATATAATGTTCAGACCGTTTTTATATTTTTTGAACAATTGAGAGCACTTAGAACAATTTTAGTTGTTTTAGAAAATTTCATCGAAAATTCGGAACGTCAATAACTAGTGGGCAAGGTCACACAAAATGTGAATTGTGGTAAAACATAATCTCGGTGTTATTCTTATTCAATAAAGATTTTTCATTTTATATATCCTAGAATACCTCATGTGCTAATTTACTGTTGAAATTCTACTTTGTATCATTTTTAAGACAAGAAGGGTTTTTTTTAATTTGAGATGCCTTAAAATTTAAGCGTATAATTCTTAAGATCAAAATACCATTTTTTGTTCAGCAACATTGAATTTTGGTAGAATTTGTAATGAACACGTTACGCGTTGAATTTGTAACCAAAGTTCAAACAAATTTCATCTATTTACCACTTATATTTGACGCTAAAGTATATGAAAACCAATAAATTATATTACTTTGTGCCAATTTGTTGAAAAACCAAAAATGCAAATTTATAAATAATTTTAATAGCACATATTCAAAGGAAATTAAGAATAATGTTTGCAAAATTTCAGCACTACCTTAGAAGAGTTTGAAAATGTGTAAAACTGCCTTTAACTTTATAGTGTTTTAGCTTCAAAAAATTGAAATGCTAAATTTAAATTGGCCGAAATTATAACCAAATTGCTAAAGAATATATAGTACATTGTTAAAGCAATTGAACGAACTTTATAATTTGAAAACTACATGTCATGTAATGTAATGGATTATCCATTTTAGTAGTTTTGATTTAGTAGTTATTTTTGGGAGATACATATTGTCTTGCGTGTATTTATTTGCTGTAATTGTTATAAACGTCGGTGCAAAGCAGTTAAGTTTACAGAATCTAAAATATTTATAATAGTGTTAAAACGTTTTGACATAATGTATTTTTGAGTTATATAATTTTGCAAATTCAACGCTCCTGCAATGTTGCTGTGACGGTCATTAACACGTCCATGCAACCAGTTCGTTTTAAATTTAACTTTCCTGCAACTTCCATGGAACTCCTTTATGTCACAAAATCAGCGTCAGTGAAACGTTACTGCAACCAAAAATGTTTATTGGGATGTCAATAATTGGTAATAAATATGTCTGCTAGTGTGATAAATGGCCTTCCTATTTCAAATAATTTCTAAATACATAAATCAGTACATAATGATTCATGTTATGACTTTCTTGATTAAGTAGCATGTTTTAATTTTTTGTAAATGAAATACTAATTAATATAAAATAAATTATTCAAAATTTTAAAGTATGACATTATTTTCTAGCAGAACATTTAATTATCAAATTATAATTTTTTGACAGGTAATACAGATGAAAAATTGTATATTATAAAATAATTATGACATTCACTGCAATTTGAGTATATCAAGCTTTACCAATAATTTTCTGCTTTCAAAGAAATTTATTCAATAAATGTTTTTTTGTAATTCATAATTGGTACGGAGTCAAATATATGTACACAAAACGCTTATGTCAATAGAGTTATGTTGATTATTATATAGACATGTGATTCACTTAATTTAAAATTTTTTAATTTTAATAATCCTTAATTAACTAGTGCGGGGTTTTAAATGGGTTGGGTTGAGTTTGGACAATGTTTCACTATAATTTTGGTAATGTTGGGTTAATTTTTTAGATTCGTTCTTAAGAATTACTTTTTATTAAAACTGGGGAACATAGGTATATACAAACTATCATAATATTCAGGGATAAGATTATTACGTTTTTAACATATTTAACATATTTCTGTACAATTCAAGTTTTTGACATAATTTTAAATATATTGGCATATTTCTCATAAAAACGAGTTCAATGCGGCTATTTCTGAGAATTAACAATGTTTGCTATGGAGATGTTCTCACAAGCCACCCATTTCCTGAGAAAAGGCAAGCAAACAAAGGTGATGATCAATTATTATAAAAAATGCTATGTAATTGTTGTTTTCATATTTCAAGTAGTTAGCGTAGGACTTCACTGAATGCGTTCTCCAATTAGAATAGTTGTTGCACAATTTCACTGCAAGACTTGCGTGTATTTGTTGACTGCAATAATCGTGCTAAGCATATTGAAAGCAACAAACATCAAACTCAACTGGAGCTTTCAAGAAGGAGTGGGAAAACTTATCTCAACACAGATTCCAATAGTGAGTCCAATGAGTTTTACACAGACATGGTGAGATCACTAGTAAGAATGCGAACATTCCTCTACATAAGTGCGATCATCCAGATATGAAGTATTTAATGGGGAAATATTCCAAATTACAAACTCCTTTGAGTTCGACACTTCGAAAAATTTATGTAGAGAAGCAGTATGACGAGCTAATAGATTTTATACGGAATTCAGTTATTGAGAAAGACATCTAACTGGTATCTGCGTTGGAATATTGGAAGAAGATAATGACAAGCAGGGTTGTATGAAAATATATTTAAATATATTTTTTGCAAAAAATAAATATATTTTTTTCTGCAATAAAAAAACAAATATATTAAATATATTTTCTGATATTTTTTCATAAAAAATATATATTTTATCGCTGTGGATGACTGGTTGAGTGAAGTCACGCTATGTGAAGCTAATCTTGTTTGTTTACATTCTTAGCTACTTTATAGAATATTATTCACAGGGTGTCAGTGCATATATAAGCAGTGTCTACCAGTACGGTACTGCACAATAATATACTCACTGTATTTTTCATGTAATTAAAATTAATGTGAGAAAAAAATAAATATATTTCATTGTTCACGTTGAAAAATAAATATATTTATTTTTTGCCAATATATTTAAATAAAATATATTTTGATATAACCCTAATGACAAGGCACCAGTATTATGCAACTTAGTTGAATTGGAGAAAATTCATGCTAAAACAGTCACTCAATTTGTCAACTCTACTCTGAATTCACTTTACCAAGGCAATGTTCCATATAAAAAATTCAAATTATTTGTCACTGATGCAGCAGCATATATGTTGGCAAGTGGTTTAAATTTGAGGTCTTTATTTCAGCGAATTGCTGAAGAAGTTAGAGATAATCACGCGCTAGTTGATCAATTTATCAGCTTGATGAAGAAATTATTGCTTAAGTGCAAGACGAAAACGGTTATTTGCTGAAATTACTGGTCCACCTGTTCCTCCGGAGCCAGTACTTACTTGTTGGCATACCTGGTTGGATGCTGCTTTTTACTATTGTGAACACTGCCAAGAGGTATCCGATTTTATCAAAAACCAGCTGAATCCCAGTGAGTCACAGCAGCAGAAAGAGTTCATGACAATCAAGAACTATCGATTGCAGCTCATCTACGTGGGTCAGTTCAAAGCGATTACACCACTGATTCAATTACCATTATCAAAATCGACAAATTTAATTGAAACATTTCTTGGATCCTTGGACGAACGAATACAAAACAAAGTACACTGCAGTTTTAAATGGAAGTCCGGATTGGGAAACTGTGCTGAATTATGGAAGAACACTGCGTCAGGAACTTCCGACTGATCCAAACTTTTTTGTCAGCCATCCAATCTCGAGAATTAGAAATTTTAAATTTGCTCCAACCGTCAGCGTGGATATTGAGCGATGTTTTAGTGGATTGGGCCGAATTTTGGTACCTCAAAAGCAAAGATTCACGGTGGAAAACTTGAAAATGAACATGGTGATCATGTGGAACAAACTTGAAATTGAGTAATTTGATGGTTTTACGTCTTCAATTGACATATTCAATGACATATTTTGGTATTTTTAAGTACATTTTTAGGACATATTTACGCATATTTATTGACATAAAAATCATATACCTGATAATATTCAATGTGTAAATATCAAATATCAATGTTCTAAAATTCAATTTTAATGTAAGTGGCTCCCTTCTGAATGATTTCTTCCAAATCAGCTCAATATTTAGCCAATGCTTTGTCAATGTCCGACGTATGTTGGGTTGGCTTTGTTCAACATATCTTGATCCATTTTCAGACCTGAACTAGTGTCTGATATGGAAAAACAGACAACATTTGAATTTCTCTATTGCATTATAAAGTTTACATAGTTTATTAATAGAAATAACTTTACATGAAAGTGTGATCCTTTTATTTTTCAATGTTTAATGTTCTTGCTACACATCCCGCCGTTTAAACTCTAAGTGAATTCCTTAAACAGCCTCTTGCAAATCTTACTGTTTCATATGAATAAGGTTGTTTTATGGATTATTTTTGGAAGAAATGCTTTTGAGCAATGTATGTAAATGAATTATAGATTTGGCAAATATTTGCCAAATATTTTTCTATTTCTGTTTTAAATGTATTCATGAATGTATTGTACAGACTGGCCAAACTATTTGCATCCGTCGTCTACTCTAAGTGTTTGAAGAAAGGAATTTATTTATTTTCCAAGGAAAAAGCAGTATATAATTTTTTTACGCTCGCTTTAAGTATTGGGATTTCTCCTATGCCTACGACTTATGTGTTTTAATTCGGGATATCTCATCAAAAATCTGGATATACCCGACGAAATCGGAATAATTGGACAGTTTGTATTATAGTACAGCCACGTAGGCCTAATGCTGTGTTTGTAAATATAGCGGATTGATAACCACTTAACTAATGGTTAACACTATAGAAGAAATTGATCAAAGCTGATTTAATGATAATTGTATCACAATTTTGTAGCAGTAAGCCTTGTTTTCATACTTCTCGTATGTAAAACTAAGTGGGGTATGAAATTAGCCCAGCCTTCGTCTACTTTAGAAATGCTACTCATAACCTTTAATTTCAATAAATTCGTTTGATACTAATCAATCTCAGAGTACATATAAAACATAATAGTTGTGCAAATTGATGGCAATATGCAAAATGGAACGAGCGCGTTTAAAAATCACCGCTTTAGCAAAAAACCCAAAATGTGTGGAAGAAATTACTAAATGTTTAACATCTTCATTTCAATTAATTTTATCGTAGTTGTCATAGGCGTTCAGGCGAAGAGTTATCATTCAAAATACTTCTCACAATATGTCCTATTTTTTCATTTTCATGTCCTATATTTTCCATTACATTTTTTAATATTTTAAAATTTATTGTATTTAGATTGGAGCAGCAATCAAGTGTATAGAAGGAGCATTCGACAAATTTGTAATTGAATCAATAAGATTTTAATTAACTGTTTATGGATTGAAAAGTTCAGGAACACTTTTTCATTTCTTTTACTTTTAGTAAATTATAAATTTTAGAATATATACAATTACAAATTGTATTGAAATCAGAAAACAGCTTTTAAATCACATTAATATCATTCACAATTTTCACTTCAGCAGAATGACGTCATTATAATGACGTCATTCTTAAACGTAATGAGCATTGGCCACAAGAGGGCTAAAAATATTTGTTAGCAATTTTTTGATTTGAAATATTTAAAACTCTAAAATTAAGCACAATTTTGAATTAGTACTTTCTTAAGTCGTGAAAAATCTCTTCAGCTCAATTGTAACTTATATTATTTAACAGTCAATATCAAGGTGTCCAAATATTCATGAATAAATTATTTTGGAAACTTAATTATCTGGTATAATTTTTCACAAATTAAAAATTTCAAAAAAGGTTTTGCAAATCCTTTTTTTAAAAAAGGATCTAGTAATAAAAATAACAAAATGAGTTTTATTTGCAAGCATCTGCTCACTGAATATTTTTTACTAAAGTTGTTATTATGATGTTAGTGGTTGCTGCAACAACCAAACGTATGAAACAACTATAAACAATGTAAAAACAACCAAAATTGTTATCTGGGGTGCTTTTGATAAACATATTTCAGGAAATGTGTCTATTGGGAATAATACAAAAATGCAGAATTGGAAAAGGCAAATTTCAAGTTGTTGCAAAAGTGAAGGAAAAACCACTTATGGAAGTATCTATATAGTAGTTCGTGATATCAAGCTGTGTTAAACAAAATGGCTAGACAATGGAGTTGTTACTGCATTTTCAACTCATCAGGAACCTATTCCTAACATTAGTTGTTAGTTCAGTAACAATTTTATTGAAACTTAGGTACATTATAGCCACATATTTACAATTGCATAGTACAAAATTGTGCAGTAGAAAGGGAGAAAAAGCTTATGAACTTGGTGGCAATTAGTTGAAGCCAATTAGATGTGTTAGACATTAGAATTTTGGAATGGATATGAGTGCTAAATACTGCATTATATATTATGCTGGTATACGTGACATGTGTCTTGCATCCAATTATTCATTAAAAATATAAAATGTTCTACTTATAAATTTCTTACATTTTAAAAGAGTGGGTGCATATATTTCCACTAGGTGAAATGTTACCCTGCCATTAATACCCTAATAGAAAACAAAATATTAGTTTTGTTGGTTTGAATAATCAAAAACTGAGATACATTGTTTATATAGAAAAAAAGTTGGCAACATTTTAGTTAAAGTATTTTCCAGACAAAAAATAAATCTGAGACTGATAGGAAAATAAATTTTATTAATGTGTGCTTTGAAAAGCAGTAAGGGGATTGTTCTGAATTGAAATTACAATTATCATAGCGAAATATTTGATGCAACCACCTTCAGATATGAAGGAAAAAAACAGTGACCTACATACAATTAAGACAAGTGAATGCAACCAAAAGAAAGAATACATTTAGACAAGTGACTAAATTTGACAATACAAAATGAATTTCCAGCCAGTTCCAGGCATTAACTTTGAACTTCTAGGCAGTTCCAGATTTCCGGGCAGTGTGGGCACCCTGAACTTTGACACAGATTTCTAACTGGAAACTTCATTTCAGATCCTTAAAATTCGTTAAAAAAATTTTTCATAGGATCCAACATGCATTTTATTTACAGCTTCCTCTGATTTAGAAGTTAAATGTGACAGAATGCAAATGTAAAGACATTCTTGTTAGCCTCACCTTAGGTACAAATGTAAATGCATCTAGTCTGACCAAAATGATAATGATGCAAAAAATAGAAATTTTATTTAATGTAAATTTATTTGTTCAACATTTATTTATGATCAGGTTTTATAAATACAGGTTAAAAAGAATTATGCAAAAATCAATAAACTTATATCAGAGTTCAGTCATTACTTAATTACATTAAATTAGTTGGATTTACTAATGAAAATGAATAGCTAAATTTCTATGTGAGAATGGTGGTGAAGACTTTGGTGATGGAAATTTATGGTGTCTAGAAAGATCAATCAATGACAATTCTACTTGTTGTAATTGCTACAAACAATACAGTATGTCCCATAAGTTACAACGACCTTTTATTAATGACAATTCTATGTCTATGTCGAATAATAAAAAATAATATCTTTCAGTTAAAAAGTATTTTTACATGGAGCTAGAGATTGTCTACAATTTGATACATAAACCTAATCCATAAGGTAAAAACTAGCAGTGCAATAGCATTCTGAAATCAGTTAGTTGTTATAGTCGAAAAACCCCATAAATAAAGTTATAATAAATTATTTACGGAAGGGAATAGTAAGTGCAAATATAATAGAAACATTGGGATATAGAACTAAAGGAGCTCTAAAGAATGGTGAAAAGAGCTAAGGAATTGGATAAGAATTGGCAGAGTAATGGCTATCTAAATATACATAGTAGAAATTGAAACTGTTATAAAACAGATATTCCATTTCTTGGAAATATTCTTAAATAAAACCCCAAGATTGAACTAGGAGGCCTTCAAGTTGGTCCTTATGATTAATTTTTTCATGTTCCTTAGAATAATTGTTAGAAATTACGTAATCATTACAATAAAGTTTTGAAATATATATTTTCTTTACCTTGGTTTCTTTTTATAGAAGTTGTTGTAACTTATGGGACAGACTGTACATACATGTTTAAGTATGCAAATGGACTTTGATTGCCAACTAGATGATTGATTGTTCAACTTTGTTCAAAATTGGAATTAATTAATAACTTATACATTATTTAATTGTTTGAATGATTATTACTCTGATGCCCTTTCAATGATGATCAAAGAAGAGAGAAATAATTATATGTTGTCTCATTCTCATATTCATATTAAATTAGAAATTGGGAATGACAAAGTTAATGGTCAATTTATCTATTATTCATTTACATCAAAATCAATCTGTGTATAGTGTTATGCAAATTAACTGCAGACGTCATGTATGGAGATGCACTAGAGTGATTCATCCACTAACACTGCACCAGGTCAGTATGAAGCCATTTAGTTCAGCAGCACTTGAAAAATATATATACAATTAGGTTAGTCACTAGCATTGATTGTGGATACATTATAGATATATTCAGTAAAATGCATGAAATACTAACAGTTTAGGGTTTGGTGCTACTGATGAAGGAAATATTGAAACAGTTTTTGTCAATGATAGTCAATTATAATGGAAATAATTAAAATATTGTTAACAGTACCAACATAAAATGCATACAGGGTTACAGGGAGTAAATGGAAAGATTCCCCAGTCATATGTAATGTGAGAGTAAAGGCATTACTCTATTCCCTAGAAATGCAATCAAAAATGGAAAGGCACCATAGATAGAAGCCAAATACAGCATCACAATCACCAAAGGAAAAAGAATATTGTAAATACCAGAAGCAGAAACTTGAATAATCAGAAATGAGAAACCCCAGCATCACAGAATCCACTGAAGAAACATCTGCTATCAGTGCCACTTTGATACAATGATAGAGCCTCCCCAGAACTGCCAACCCTGGAACCAATAGCACAATCACCAGTGGAAACAATACTCACATTGCAAGGACCCCCATTATTGCCAGTAGTGTCACTAACATCAATAGATATAGGAAAACTACAAGAGTTGAAATATCTGTGTTAAAGGCTCAATTTGAATGTGAGTATGAGCTGATAAAATCTCAAATTAGACTAAAAATGCAACAGACGTTAACAGAACATAATGAACCTGTCCAAAAACAGATTGAGCACCTATGAGAGCAACTAAAACAAGAACTCAAAGCAAAAGTGAATGGTGCAAATGCCATAAAAATGGCTAATCAAAGAGGTGGAGGAACTACAAAGTAAAACATGCATGCTAATTCAAGAGAATGAACTGCTCAAAGATATTATCAGACTAATGAGATTAGAGGAGGAGCAGGAGTAAGAGGAAATACAGAAAAGAAAATCAAACAATGAGAAACCATTGATCACAACCATCAAACAAACAACTCATGAAGAACTGGAAGCCCAGTTAGAGGGGGCATGCAAACAGAGACATAGATATAGTTACAATCAATTAGAAATGGACAAAGATTAAATAAAATGGCTAGAAAAATTAAGCAAACTAATTGGCAAGAAATTGCAACACACAACAAAAGTAGAAGAAAGGGCTTGCTTTGTGGAATCAATACTGAGTTGAACCAGACATCACAATATGGCACCATCTAGAACAACTCTAATGAAATTCACAGGCTGAATAAACTCCTTCACACCCAACTTTAACAAGTGGGTATCCCTGTACAAATTGAACATGCAAGAACAATGCATCAGCCAGGAGATAGTAGCATCTTGATTGTGCAGCTTATCAACACTATCTAATGTTGGATGCTGCAGTTAAAAATATTATGAATTTCTAATCAGAGACTTCAGGGCATACTATGGAGGTGAGAGTTTTAAAAGTCAGTACAAGCTGATATTACTGAAATTACAATTGACAGATTCAACAATCTGAGAGCATATATGCAGCAAGTTTGAGAGGAAACACCTATAATAAATATGACCTCTTCTCTCATATCTGTAAAGAACTGCCAGATGATCTGAAAAGGCACTTGAGCTAAAAGAAAATGCAGAGGATTCATTGGAACCATTAATCACCAAAGCCCTCTTGCTGAGCATCACTCTTGAAAATAATAATTCAATTAAGGAGAAAGCTGCCACAAGAACACAGAGGAGGACAACTAAACCAGCCCTCATTAAAGAAGGGAAAGCAGAGCCATAGAAAAAGCTGACTACAGTAATAATTGAAGTAAAGACCAAAAAAGGAGCAACAAAAGCACTAAGGAAAACAGATACCCACTTCCACAAGTGTGGACTGAATGGACACATCAAGAAAGATTGTCAGAAACAAGTCAACATCATCTATGATGGCAAAGCCTTTTATGAATAGGATGAGATTTCTGAGCTAGAAGAAATCAAACAATATATTGAGATCAATACAGGAGAAAAATTATCAGATAAGAATGAGCACCATCTCCTATAAAATGTGCCCCAGTCTTAATTGTAGCAAACCTGTCAGAAACCAATGTGATTCACATCATAATAAACAGAATAATACTAAAAGTTTTGGTGGTGTGATATTGGTAATCACAGACAAATGTGCAAACAAATTGGCATGCCAGAGAGAAGCAATAGGGAAAGCTAAGCATAGACTAATTAATGCCTCAGGAGACTACATGGCTATGAAAGGAATCATAGAGGGTGTAAATCTAAAAATAGCCAACATGATTTTCACACATATTGTAGAATCATCACCCAGGCTTCAGATGTGTAACAATCCATAACTATTTAGGTGTATTGCACTACAGTTTCTAACAAGTGGGGGTAATGTCTATCTAGATTAACTATTATTGTCTCAAGTACACATTTCTCCTTTTAGTAAACTAAACTATATTTAGAATCCACACAATACAAGAGTTACATGTAACAGCCACTATTTAGGTAACCACGTGAGAGATACTCCAGCTAAATATGGGCTGGCTGCCTGAAGTGGTATCTGATCACCAAGAAGCCATCTACCATTTTGCAACAGAGTAATGTTCAATCCATCAACGGACTCAGCTCATTCTCACTTGACTTAGTTTTGTTATGTGTACCCTAACTATGTGATAATAAACAGTAATGCAGGCACTATTTGACTTAATGACTCATTCTCAGATACAGTGTAATTACTACTAGCATATTAATGCAACCATTCATTGACACTAACTGCTAATACGAAAAATCTAGTTAATAAACAGCGTAGCAGTTCCCTACCTTACATATAGTAATATAATAAACATGACTATTGACACTAGCTGCAACAAAATAAAAGACAGTTAAAAACTATTACTATGTACAACAATAGCAGCTTCCTAAACCTACAACAAGATCAACATATAAATACAGAAGGCCATTATCAGTCATTATAAGTCCAGCATAAACATCAAATTTGGATCTAAAATAAGATAAATAGATATAAATAATCCTTAGGGTGGCGATCTCGCCTTATCATGCATTTGTTACTATATGCAACAACCAAAAGCATTGATAGCCAGCTAGGCAGTAGTTAAAAACCCCTACACCTAACCCTAACCTAAATGCAATGTTCCAATCTAGGCAACAAACTACTCTACCCCTCACAATAGCCTAATAATCGTCACAACACATGAATCTCCTAGCTGCGCATTTTAATTAATAATCAAACCAGTAATAAGAGTGAGTAATAATAAAAAGGATATAATCTATCAACTTCCCACACTGTGACATAGCTATTTATACAGACTTTTTACAACATATTTACACTATTCTAACAGTCAAACAAAACACCTGTCTTCTGTTGTGATTTGTCTTCCCATGCCCAGTGTATTGACCTCAAATTAACAGGAAGCATATTACACTTGGCTTTTTGCACTATATGTTTTTTGCAAATGTTTGTCCACTCACTCAGTGCATAAAAGCCATTAATAGCATTCATTCTAAACATTAAAATTTCTTTTCTTTTCTTTATTTAACTGTTTAAATTTTTAGTTTTAGAGTGATTATGCTACAATATGCTATTGTTGGTGGACACCCAAAGGAACTCCTTACCCTATAAACTGATATTGGGAAGTGACTTTTTGGAAAATCACAAGTGTGTAATCAATTTTGGCAATTAAACTATCAAAATACAGAAGGAGATAATATCAACATCTAATGAAATCAAACAAATAGAAAACAGTCCATTTTGAACTTAAAGGAGATGTGCATTTGCTTTCAAACCAGTGGTGATACTATGCAATCAAAACTGAGAATGTAATGATAGCAAAATAATGGTATATGATCAGATCAGATTAAACACAAGAAGAGTAAAGATAACAGCAAGTTTATGCATGGTGAGAAATGGCATGGGAAGAATCCTGATAATGAACTGTATGAATAGAGAGGTGAACCTAAAAGTGATAAAATAATGATATTCAGTACAACAATTAAAGTGTAATGAAGGCACATTACAAAACACATAAACCCAATCACAGCAGAAGAAATGGATGATGAAGGAAATATTCCAAACATACATGATGAGGAATACAGGCATTTATCAAAGAATCAGATAAAACTGTTATGAAGAATCCTGGAAACAGACATTCAAGTTTGGGGAGATAAGTGTAGGAAATCAGTTGGCAACCCACAAAATCATAATGGCTACAAGTGAGCCAAACCAATTACCAGTGAGAAGAGTACTGGAACATATACAAGAGTACAACACATACAACAAGAATTATTATGTAATGGTATCATCTGACTGAGTGAAAGTCTCTATGCCACTCCTACAGTGTTCATGAAGCAGGGAAACAAACATTGATTTTGTATTGATTTTAGAACATTGATGGATACTTGTAACCACAAATTGAAGACACACCTTGCAATACATCTCAGAATAAATATTTCACAGCCTTTGACCTTTGTAAAGCATATTGGCAGGTGCCTATGGAACATTGTGACATAGAGAATACTGTGTTTATATCAACATACAGAATGTAAAAGTGGGTCTATATGAGGTTTGGGCTGTGCAATGTGCCAGCAACCTTTCAAAGGTACATAACAAGTCTTAAGAGATGGACATCACAAAGTGGAAAAAGGCACATCAGTGTATATTGATGATATCCTTGTAGCCAGTAAAACAGTAGAAGAACTAATTGAAAAACTGGATTGAATGCTCACAGCACTATGAAACACTAGACTAAGGGTCAACAGAAACAAGTTTGAAAAACTGAAAACAAATATAACCTTCTTGGGGGGAGTGATCCAATAGTGAATAATCAAAATGAAAGAAGACACTCAATATGCTTGCATTGGTAGAAAGCATTAATAAATTCCAGCATTTTTCACAAACAAAACTGTTTTTCCTTTATTATGTTTTATATTTTATTGCAGCACCTAAATTGCACAAGCTGAGGCCTGCACTGAGTTTAGGTATATTAGCACATAGGGTACACTTTGCATCCAAGAACTTATAGGGCTTCTCTCTCTCTTTATTTAAATTAGGGCTCTTGTCTAATCTGACTCTTTCTGAAAAAGTTCTTTATCTTGGGTCAGCCAAGTGTGGCCATGCACCCTTCCCTTACCTGATCTCCCAGCTATCTTTAACTTTTAGTAGGGATAGGCTCATTTAGCTCTGGAGTCAGGCCATTCATTATTGAGACATCAGCAAATCCTGGTGTTTATCAATGCAGATTTCCATGCTGATGCCACATGGCAACCACTCCAGGACACTCCTAACACAAATATGTTTTATAATTAATAGTATCTCTGTAAAAGGGATCCTGGAAGAAGAACCAGAACCAAGAATGAGCAAAATTACTTAAATTTGTAGAGACTCTATTTGTTTGGATAGCCACTGATTAAAGCTGTATCTGTTCAAGCCCCTTAGGCATCATTATATGAAAAAGAAAATGCCAAATACATGTAGTAAAAAACAACTCACTGCCACATCTCATTCTAGCCCTGACTCAAAGTATGAAAACCTCTCAAGAGAGGAACTCATAGAAAAAATCCATTCATTTGAAACTGATATAGATACACAAAAGAAAAGAATCAAAGAAATTCATATTGAAAAGTACAAATGATTTGAATTAATCTAAAAAGAAATTGAAAACTTGTGTCAAGAAATAGCACTATTACAAGCCAATAAAACTCAAATTGTTGATGAGTACAAAAATACTACAACCATCCAAAAAGCAAATGTACTTTGAACTGAAAGAAGTAAAAAACCAAAATCAATGAATGTGTGAAGACAATGTAGCACTTGAAAGGAGGAATGAAATTCTATGACAGAGAGTTGAAACCTCAGGCAACATTCTTCAGCAGAACAACAATCTCTTTAAACAAGTAAAAGAGACTAATCACCAGATCATTCAATTAACTGAAAAACTTATTACAGAACAGTTTGAGAAAGTTTAAGAAGCAGAAATTCACCTTGACACTATTTGCAACGCTAATCCTAACTTCACTATTCTAAACACAAATGAACTTACACCTAAAATAACCACCTTGGGACATCAGGTTTAAAATCCACACATTCCACTTACTGAAACTATTCCTCATCAATCATCTTCAATAACCATTTCAGAGTTAACTAATGTGACACAACCTAGGCCTAACTTCCCTCAGTCACCAATCATAAATCCTGTACTTGAGAATATCAATAATAAATTAGAAACATTAAATGATAGGCTAAAAAATTTAGAAAACCCCATCACTAACAAAAAGTTAATCTTAGCATGCACAAGTGGCTCCTGATGACAGCCTTAAATTTCAAATGCCACCTAGGAAATTTTCCAGCAAAGCTAATGGTATTTCCCCACCATTTTGGAATGGCTCCTTACTTATGAACAGCACATAACTGTTCAAAAAGTGGACCAAGAGCATGCTCTCATGCAATTCTCCACATTCCTAACTGGCAAAGCCTTTAATTATTACCTAACACTAGATAACATCACTAACTCAGATTATTCCTTGTTGATTCAAAATTTTTATGATCATTTTCATGCACCTACTGTGTGCAACCAATGTAAAATTCCTTTGAACAAAACAACTTACATGAAAATGGTGTCAAAGAATACTCCTGCAAGTTGAATGCCTATACAAACTTAGTCTATCATCAACTGAATATTCTTCACACAATTTGTTCACTCATATTATGTACAGCATGCCTCTTCAAATCAGGCACAGATTTAAACAGAAATGTAGCCCTGATGATAAGATGTCTACATTCATCAAAAAAGCTGTTGAGGCTCAATTGCAAATAGAAAATTACAAGAAAATATCTAATGAAATTAAATCAAATGAGTCACCACCATTAAAATATTATATTCCAAAACCAAGGAAAACCACAACTTCTAATGATACACCAGCAATATTGATTAAAAATGAACCCACAGCCACAGAAACACATCCAAAGGCCATCAACATTAACAAAGTTCACCTTAACCACTGTATTCAATGTGGTCACATCTGCACAAACTGTAGAGCATCTGTAGCATCTGTAGCATGATTCATGTCTTTTCCACTGGGGCCTCTGGCTGACTCCAATCTTCAAATCACTCCACACTCATATGCCTTCATTGTTGATCAAGTAGTTCCAAGTCTCAGCTCACCAAAACAACTTATGTGTTCCCTATCCTAACTCAGTGCAACCCTCAAGGTTGGACATAACTGACTTAAACTCAATTTCTAATGTGTAATTTGTACTTTGCAACCTGGCAATGTCACTAGCTACTTAATAAGCATCACTTAAGCCATTACTGAAAAACTAATGGCTTTCATTAATATAGATATTAAAATAGATAATTACTTGCAGCTTCCTAACTTACATTTAGATAACAATACATGCTCAGTCTATTTATAGGTCACCTATGTAGTCAAGATAATATAATATAGATATAACCTATGATCAGCTAACCAGCCTTATCTCTGAAGTCTCTTATTTAATACATGTCAATGAAGGAATCAATAGTCAGTGAAACCAAGAAAAACTCCTATTTGTACCTCTAACATAAATGCTCAGATCAAGTACCCTTGAATTGCTCCCAATGTGTGCCCTCACCACTACTAATGCATCTACCATTTAGCTTGACATTGATTAGTATTAAGCAAACCAAGTTCAATCTAAGAATAAGATTTCCAAAGAATTTACTTCAACAGTATTCCAAATTGATTTCCACTCTATATATAGTTTCAATTTCTCCTCTTTTAGCAGCATTATGCTTTGGATTATGCTACATGCCCTCCTCAGCTTGCATTATTTTTAGTACAGCTCATTCTCCATGGACTAGTTCATCAGCTTTTCTTATGATGCTTTTGGCTCAGGGATTACTCCAGGTTGTTATTGCAAATTTGGGTTGCTTTGTCATTTTTAAGATTGCTTCTCTCTCTGATGTTACAGTACTGTGATAGTGTAGGAACTTTGCTTCCTTGATATTTTCTGAAATTGGTGTTATTTCTCACAGCTCATTCATCTTAGCTGAAAAGATTTTGTAGAATTTTCTGTAGAGATGGATGCCTTTTATTGCTATCATCTACGTCATTTGTGCATCCTCTCTGCTTGTATGTGCCAGGTCTTTGAGTATTACAGTATCAGAGTAGAAAAATGTAAATACTCTCCTGAGGCTTCTGGTGTTTGTCACATCCTCATAAAAGAAGCTTATGTTCTCCCTGACTTCTTCTGTTATCACATTTGGGTCATTCTTATTTACTCTCATCATGGTCACTATTTTGACTCATTCTGTGATGCCATAGAATCAGTATTTCTTATCCCAGAAATCCAGCCAGACAATGTCATTTACTCCAGAGAATAGCATTATTGCTTTTGTTGTTCATTTACCTATTTCATCTCTTACTTCTTTCAATTGTTTGTTTATGGGTCTGCCTTGAGTATATAGTTGGTAGGGAGTTATCACTCCCTCAATGTATATGCATTTCCTATTGTCATTGCTGAGCATGATATCCTTTGTTCTCTTATAATCCTCCCTATCAATTATTGCTTTAGCTTTTTCTTTGGTGTTGATGTAAGTCTTGTATTCATGTAAAATGTTTTCACAACTTTGATGTTTTTCAGTATTCTCCATCTCAGAAGTACCATTGGGATAGATACTGTTTCTGGCAGAGTGCAGATTAGGATTTTCATCTTAATCTGTTTTTCTATCTCTGTATAATTTGCTGATGTTGTTGGTCCCATTGCCAGTCTGATTGTGGCTGGGTAATTCATTTTACTGTCTTTTAATGTATCCCAAAAGGTCTCAATTAGTCCTCTTCTGCTCATTTTTAACTTAATGTGGTCTTTTATTTCTATTTTCAATGTGATACATTCCATTTCCATGGCTAATTGATTATAAGGTTTGAGCAGTTCTTCTAATTCTGTTTTAGTGAATGCCTCCATGAACATGAGTTTCATCAATGCAGCTGTTTGTTCTTCCTTTACACACTGATAATTCCTGGAACAAATGTCCTCTGATTGTTTTGTTATTTTTATTTCAACCAAAAATCTCTCATCATCAGTATCAATCCATTCCATTGTGTTCTCTGGTGTAGAGGCTCCCCATTTCTCTATGTTGATTCTGTCAATCAGTTGTGTTGATGTTAGTAGTTCCTCCTCTTTGAGAATTTCTTTCTGTGTATTTGTTATCATTTCACACATTTTGACAGGTTCTGTAATGCCTCCTCTTTGCATCATTTTGGTGTTTTAATTATTTTCATTATTGTGCATTGTGGGCTCTCTTCTTCATATCTTCTCATTTCCTGTTTAAGTATCTGTTGTACATTTTTATTCTTTATTACTTTGACTATTTCCTTGGTATCTACGATTTTTATTTTTATGATCTTTCTGGTTGTAAACCAAGGCTCTGTTTGAACCTGTCTCAGCAGTGTTTCCAATGTAGTGCCCCACACATATTTTCTCATGGGTTCATCAAATATTGTTATTTCTTCTGGTGCTATTCCTGTCATGTTTGCCATCTCTACTGTCAATGTCCTTCCCATCAGGATCTTGTTTACTATTAATTGTCTTATCAACTTTTTGATTTTTTGCATTGGCTTTTTAGTCTTGTCCAGGGATGTCAGTTTCTTGATGTGTCCCTTGAGTAAGCAGTTTTTTGTTTGAGTGTTTATCAGGGACATCACTATCTCATATGATTTCACTCTTATTAATCTGTGTCACCCTGATCTTGAAATCAGTAATTGTAGATATTGCTCCTGCATTGTAAATATTGCTAACAGCCATGCAAAGGTTCTGAATTTAATCTCTGGGGTGTTTTTCCCTTCAAATATCATGTTTTTGAAGTCCTTATTTGAGTTAAGCTTGTACACTCTGTTTATCTCTGTTAGTGCTACTTCTTTTGTTTTGTGGTATCTTTTGGATGGAGCTTCTATATCTATCTCAGGCTGCTGTTCATTCATTTTCTTTTGCAGTTTCATTTCTTTCCATACCTCTTGTATTCATTGGATGTGTTCTTGTCTCTGTGTGAGGCAGCATATTGGCTTTTTCCACGCCCTCTATGTTTGTTGTTAATTTGATCATTTTTATCTGCTTGAAAAGTTCTATTGCTATGCAGGGATCCACCATTAGTCTGCAGTAAGCTACACAATAGTCTATTTGTAGGTCAAGACATATCACCTCTGCTATCTTGGTTTCCCATAGGAATATGTTTTCCACTCACATTAGTAGATTGCACAAAAATGCTGGCAGTTCTGTGAGGGCTGTTCTTGCAATGATTACTATCTATATATCTTGGACTCTTCACCATTCTAAGTGTTTGATCTTATTTGTTTCTCTAAATTCTTGTTGTATTCTTGAGAATGTGAATAATTGTTAAGTTGTCCTTATCAATATTGATCTCTGGTATTTTTGCTGCTTGTTCTATATATGCCATGATTCCTTGAACTGTTTTGAGTGTGAAGTTTTTGTCAAATGTTATGTGCACTGTCCTGCACATATATGGTCTTTCTAACATCTCGTTCAGTTCTCTTGGGTAGCTTATTATTGTATTGACCATTGGCCACTTCTTTGCATCTAGCACAATGGGTAGATTGCTGGCATCTGTTCTTGCTACTTTTTTTATATGGGCTTTTGTTTCTGGTTACAGCTTCTCAAATACATTGTTTCTCATTTTTAGAGTTCCCATGAATTAGGGGTGCAGAGTTTCTCCATCTATTTTCAACATTCTTTGTTCTCTTTCTTTTGAGCATATGGTTCTATCTGATGTAGTCTCTAAGGGGGCATGTAGCAGAGTAATCCTTAATGGTTTGCTGGTGTTTGGCTGGCCATCCAGTGAGTCCATGCTGATAATTTCTACTGAATCATCCTCAAATTGGCTCACAGTTGACTCTTTCAGCAATTGACTAAATGTGGGTTCCATAGATACATCAGCCTCAAATTGCTTTCATATGTGTACAGTTCTTTGCCCACTTACACCTTCCCTGGGAACTCCAATTGTCACACTGCCCTCAAATTGGCAAGGTGGACAGGAAGGAAGGTTGAGCTGCTTTGTGCCAGTTCTCTGCATGCCCTCAAATCAGCATTGCAGATCACTGGGATTTTCACTGATTCTCTTCTTGCCCTCAAATTGGTGGTGCAGATCTCCAGAGGGAGATCTCAAATTGGCATTGGAGACTACTTGGACGCCTTCTCACTCTGTGCCTTTGATTAGTCAGTGGTTTGTTCTAGCTCCTTTTGCCTTCTGTCTGACGTCAGGTTCCAGAACTTCTCTGTATTCTTCTCTGCAGATTGGTCATTGCCATTTCCTCAGTTCTCTGGTTTTGGTGCACTCTTTTGCTCCTTGGCTGTTGATGTTGTATCTCTCTCAATTTGCCTAAATTCAGTAAGTAAGTTTAAGTCCCACACTTCAAAGTCATATATATATATGTATATATATATATATATATATATATATATATATATATCTTGACAGCTCTCTTGTTTGTACATTTTTGTTACCAATTTTTGTTTCAAATTCCTTGTCGAAACCTTCTTCTGGTAAACTATCTAGTTTGCTCATATCATATATAATTTTGTTCTTGTTAATTCAGTTTATTTTAAATTCAGCATTTTCATCTAATCTAGACTGTTTGATGTCTGCTATTGCTCATTTCAGGTTCTGAAAGTACAGTAATCTGCCATTATTTAACATATACTCATTGTTTGGTAGTACTTGTGTTATCTTATATGGACCTGACCAAATTGTTTTTAACTTTCAGACCTGGTTTGTGTCTGTTAGTTTTATCAGTATAAATGCATATACTGTGTCGCCTATTTCGTGTGCATGACTATAGATTTTTTTATTGTAATTTCACTGCTGTCTTTTGGCGGACTTCTTTGTATTATGGCACATTGTCTTATGTATCACTCTTATTTGACTTCTTAATTGATTCATGTACTGATTGTCCATTTTTTCACTGTAGGTGAAGTATTTCATTGATAGTGGCATTGCCATCTCCTTCCAAACATAGCCTTGATTGGTGTTATTCCAGTTGTTGAATTTACAGATATATTATGAAAGTATTTTATCATTTTGCTCACTTCACGCCACTTATGACCTCCTATTCTTGATGTTGTAAGTCTTATCAATATAATCAGTGTCCTGTTCAACCTTTCCACTGCGCCATTTGGCTGTGAGTGATATGCTGTTGATCTCTCAATTACTATTTCCAGTAGACACAACATTTCCTGGAATAGGTTACTTTTGAATTGTGGCACTTTATCTGTAATTATTGTCTCCATGGTTCCAAACTTCAAGATCCATTCCTTCATTACTTTTTCTGCAATTGTTTCTGCCGTCATGTTCTTCATCAGGATCATTCTTGCATACTTGGTGAAGTTATCTACCATTACTAGTAAGTGTTGGTACCACACTTCATCTTTTGACAGCATTTCTAGATCTATTTGCACAATTTCATTGGGTTGTATTGCTATGATCTTCTCTAACAGTGCCCTCTGCTTTGGAAAATGCTGTTTGTTGTTAAGGAGACATGTTGATGATTATATCTTCTGTGACTTTTCTTACTGCTGTTGTGAAAAATCTTGTGTTGAAAGTACTCTGTTTGTATAATTCATAGATAGACTCTTTTGTGCACCTTTCTTATTAGATCTCATTTGTAATATTCTGGTTTTGCAATCATGTTATTCTGTGATTCAACATATAGGAGTCCATTCTTATTTCTTTTCCATTTGTACCTTTTGTAATAGCATGCTGTTAATTTTGATGATTTTTGGCTTGGTTCTTGTAGCTTTCTCATGATCTCATTCAGTGTAACATCATATTTTTGTTTTTCTATGATCTTGTGTTCAAATATCTCTTCCTTAATTGAAATTGGCAACACTGCTTGTCCTTTCTTATTGACGTTTATTTCAGGCAGCTCTTTGTACTCTGTATGCAGTAGGAATTGAAACTGCTTTTTCTCACCATCTTCTTTGGCTGCATCTCTTTGGTACTTTGGGAGTGTGGTCCAAAAATCTGCATTAGTACGCAATGTCCCTCTTTAGTGTTTAATGGTAAAAGTGAATTAATTTAGGTACTCAATCCATTTCAATATGATTCCTGACTTATCTCCCAAAAACTTTTTTAGCCATGCCAGGCCACTATTATCTGTGCAGACCCTAAATTCTAATCTGATTAAGAAGAGCCTGAATTTTTTGATGCTTTTGATCAGGTCAAGCATCTCTAGCTTTGTTGATCCATATTTTTTCTCACTTGGTTCAGTTTATGACTAAAAACTGTATTGGCACCTCCTAGTTGTTCTTCATTTGTCTGAGTGTTGCTCCAATCACTACTTTGCTAGAATGAATGTTTTGTTGTAGTTGGGCATATTTAGTGATGCTAGCTTTCTAATTTCTCCTTTATGTTGTCTAGTTCTTGCTCCTGCCAAGTCCATATAAAGGGCATTGATTTTCTCATTAGCTGTGTCATCTTGGCAGGTTTTCCCACAATGTTGGGCATGAATGTTCCATAGTAATTAAAAAATCCAATTATCCTCTGTATGTCTTTTTTGTTATTTGGCTTCTCTATTTTCTGGATCATGTCTCTTGAGTTATCTTTCATGCATATTTGCCCTTTCTTGATCACTTGTTCTAAGAATATAATCTTCTTTTTTAGTATGTCACATTTGTTGCTATTAATTTGTAAGCCTGCTTTTTCTAGGATTGATAGTGTCCTTTCCAGCTTCTCTAGATGCTCTTCTATAGTGGCATTTGTTACAATGATGTCATCAATATATGCATTCATGTCTTCTTCCATTTTGTGTTTCTTGTTCTTCAATACTTTTGTTATATATCTCTGGAATGTTGCTGTGCATTACATAATGCAAATGCCATGTATATCCATTCATACAACCCATATGGTGTAATAAACACCATTTTTTCAATGTCTTCTTCTTCCATTTTGACTTGCTAATATGCTTTACATAGATCTATCAACATGAAATATTTGTGCCTACTTGTTTGTACTGTAGCATCATCCCAAAAGAATAGCTGCAACAAACGAAGGATTAATGTCGAATGATTATAGTGATTAAATATAATCAAAAATATGATTGTAAAATTTAGTTAATGATTCTATTCATTTTGTAAGATGCAACTAAGCTACAATATTGTGCAAATTAAGAGAAACTTGTTAGCTGATCAAGTAACATTTGACAAATTGCAATGAGCAAAATTACGCTTATGTATGAACAGCCATATTGGCAGAAGAATTATTTGAAATTCAAAATCACAAGGTACTTTAGAAATTTTAAATAAATAGCTTTGAACTTAACTAGAAATTTGATGAACAATAAATTCTTCAGAGTTTATTTTATTTTCATTCTTCCTTTATCTGGTTTGATTATTTAATAAAATGTGCAGCTAGGCAAGTTGTGTCAAGTAGTGGCTGGATTCCATCACGGGATTGATTTGGAGGGTCTTTGTGGCCAGTCAGGAAACGGCACTTAGGTTAGGGTTAGGAGTTTTTCATTCTTGCCTAGTCTGACTATTGATCTATACATGTACAAAATAATTAATGCTTGAAACGACTGGATAGTCAAACCCTAGGAATATACATATTCTTAATAGTAGGAGACTTGACTATAATCGACTGAATAAGTGACCTTACATGTATCTTTATTAAATGTAAGTATAGGAAACTGCAATCTTATTAATTAAATTACAAAGCCAATAATTTTACGGTAATGGCTACCTTAATATTATTTAAATGCAGTTAGTGTCAATGCCCGGTTGCTTTACTTAAACAAATCAACAAACACTTTACAAAATTGAGTTTAAGTCAGTTACAACTTAACATGAGTGCACGCACTGAGCTAAAGTAAGGTACACATAATTAGTTCCAATTGAGCTGAGATGGTGCAGTGGATTCAGTCATCATTCATGAAGGAGGGGAACTGTGTTGTGGAGATCGGCTTTGGGCAGTAGCCCACAGAAGAACTGAAGAGGAAACGTCACACGGCTCCATCACCTAAACAGTGATAATCAATATTCGATTAACTTAACTAGTTAACTAAAAAGGAAAAGTTTGGCGATTCAATAACTTAGTAACTCCTCACCCGCAATTTACTGAGTGCTAATTATCAACAATAATACATGGTGCAAATAAGCCAGGTGGAGGATGTTACAGTGGGATACTATGAACATTATAAATGGAAGATAAACAGAAATGGATTACTATATGTTGAAGCCAGCAATAACCGGGTTGCAATACCAGACTATTTTAAAAGAGAATTGATAAGGAAGATACATGAGAAGGGACACCTGGGAATCACACAGAAGGAAAAAAACTTCAACGAAAGGTTTATAACAACTGCTATGAGGAAAGTTATCGAAGATATTATCAATAAGTGCAGGACATGCCTTCTACACAATAAACAACACTTTCCAATGCAAAGGGCACCACTGGAGAAAAGTAGCACAACACAACCAAATGAAATAGTCCACATATATCTGTAAATGTTGTTGAAGGACTCAGAAGGCTATCAATATCTACTGATGATGGTAGACAATTTTACAAAATATGCAAGGATGGTCCCAATGAAGAATACCACGGCAGAAACCACAACAGAACTAGTATTTAAAGAATGGATCCTACAACTTGGGCTGATCAAAACAATCATAATGGATAAGAGGCCCCAATTCGAGAATGGACTCTTCCAAGAGATGGCAAAACTCCTGGAAATTGCAAGCAAACAAACAGCATACCACCCACAGGCCAACAGAGCAGTGGAGCGACTTAATTGAACACTAATCAAGTTAATTAGAGTGGCAACATCAAGGATAGGGGGAAACAGATGGAGAGAAATCATCGAGATGATCGAGTACTATTACAATACGTCAGTACATGCAATGACGGGAATCTCACCATTCAAGGCAATGTTCAGAAGAGAAGCAGCAACTCTGCTATCAATGCAATACACCAACTACAGTGGAAAATTAGATAATGAATATGTAATACAACTGAAGAACCAGATCACAGGAATCCACAAAATAATGTGCCACACCATAAAGAAATCAGCAGTGAGACAGCAGTGTAACTATAATAAAAAATTTATGGTCACACACACAAAGTAGGAGACAAGGTATATGCATTCACACTGATTAAACTCACAGACACAAAGCAAGTCCAGAAGTTGAAAATGGTATGGTCTGGCCCCCACATTATAACACAAACACTACCAAATAATGAATATATGCTAGACAATAACAGACTGTTACATTTTCAAAACTTGAAGAGAGCAACAGCAGACATTGAAGAGACAAAGATAGATGAGAACGCTGAATTCAAAATATGCCGAATTAATTTCAATGAAATTATATATGATATGTATGATTTAGATAGTGTACATGAAGAAGGATTCGATGAAGAATTCACAGCGGACATTGAAGATGATGGCATGAAATAGAGAGTGCTGCCCCAAAGGACAGCAAGAAATAAACCTATATATGACCCTGAAATATGGGATTTAAATTTACCAACTGAATTTAGGAATCTAGAAGAGAATGATGCACCCACTGCTGAAGAATTGAGTGCGCAGGAATCAACAGCCAGAGGAACTCTTGACAATGAACAGGAGAAGGAGAGTTCAAAGAAGTTCTCAAACCAGATTTCAACTCAAGGGCAGAAGGGACGAGAACGAGGAACCAACAAATAGACAATGTAGAGTGAGAAGGCGTCCTAGTAGTCCCCAAGGCCAATTCAAGGGCAGGGAGACCAACGGACAAAGAGCCTCTCCTACCAGGGATTTGCAACTCAGATTCAAGGGCACGCAGAAAACTGGTGCACAGCAGCACAACTTTCCTTCCAAGATTCCAACATGCCAATTCAAGGGTGATGAGAACTGGGAGTTGCAGAGGAAGGTGTAAGTGGTGGAAGAAATGTGGAGATACAAAAGTGATTCAAGGCTGACGTTATCCCCACCAGAACCACAACAGGTCAAGTGCTTATAGGAGTAACTGTGAACCCATTCAAGGGTGAATCAGTAGAAACTGTGAACTGAGCACCAGCAGATTACCATTATGGATGACCCAGCTACACGCCTCCTCAGGTACCACCTCGGATAGAACCGTACAATCAAAAGAGAGAGAAAAACGCATGTCTAAAATTGATGGAGAAACATTACACCCATACTTTATTGGAACATCAAAAATGCATTACAATGCATTCACAAAAATATCCCTGGAAACAGAGGCTCACATAAGAAAGGTCACGAAACTCAAAGGGAAAATCTACCAATAGTGCTCAATGCCAACAACAGACCAAAAGTAAATGTGATTATAAGCTACCCACAGGAAATGAATGAAATGCTGGAAAGGCCATATATGCAAAGCATGGTACACATTGTATTTGATGAAGACTTCACCTTGGAAACAACGCAAGCAATAATGGCATACAAGGATAAGATAGCAGAAATTCCGGAAATAAATATGGATGAAGAAAACCTGACAATCATACATGTTTTGAAGGAAAAAGAATACATGAAAAACTTAGAGAAAAATATTGACCAAACACTAAGAATGGCAAAAGTACAGAAGGTGAGATTAGTAATAATCACGAGGTTGACACATGCATGCAGATGGAAAATATCTTCCCTTGGGAGAAAACACCAATGGGCACAACCATCCCATAATAAATTTCATTCTACCTACAAATAGATTATTGGGCGCTGATATACAGAATAATGGTGGATCCATGCATTGCAATCAACCTCTATAAACAGAATAACACTATTTATAAAATGTAGCTTAACACAATGGCAAGAACATCTACAACAGATTCAGAAAATATGGAAGAATATGAAATTGCAACAGAAAGTGGAGGAGAGTTGGCCAGAAATAAAGATTAAGGCGCCATCATGAAAGTTCCACAAATCAGTAGAACTGGCACTAACAGAGGTGAACAAAGCCTATGAGCTAAACACTAAAAAGGATTTCAAACAGCTAATATTTGAAGAGAAGAATGCACTGGAAATCCGCTTTAGAACAACATCATGGATACTAGCAATATTTATGATGAAAGATGCAGAGTTAAAACTCCCTATTTCACAGCACATTAGACACAAGGTAATGAAAGCAAAGAGATTTGAAATAGCGTTACCCTGATCAACACACAAACAAAGAATTGGAATAAATAAGGAAAATAGCAGTACTAAACATTTGCACATTTGCAATATCCTCTACCAGGCATTATCACTGTTTAACTACTGTAACTATATAACGTTAGCTGTGTTATTGCGGGTAAGGATTTACTTGTTGTTACTGCTTGACTAGTTTCTTCTGTTAACTTGTATAACCTAGAATTAACTGCTCACTTTTTAGGTGATGAAGCCATGTGGTAATCTCTATAATGATCTCCTAGTGGCCATCTGCCTGAAGCAAATCTCCACATCCAGTTTTACCTTTCCATCCAATGCTTGAGTGCCACTTCTCAGCTCAATCAATATAGCTTATGTGTACCCTACATTAGCTCAGTGCTTACTCAAGACATGACACAATTCGACTAAACTCTATTGTGTGAAAGTGTTGTATCACTTTGCAACCTAAACTGTTACTAGTTGTTTGTTAAATATTACCTGTAGCCATTACCAAAATATATTGGCTTATTTAAATATATTCTTTTCGAACAACTTCCTAACCTACATTTATAATTTACTACATATACTGTCACATTATCAGTCGTTTATAGGTCATTAATTTGGATCTAAAATAATATTAATATAATTCCTAGAGTTTGGTCATCCAACCATTTACTGACAATCAATTATTTAATACATGTAGAAATGAAATGCTACTCAACTAATCGAGAGAAAAATCCCTATGCCTAACATATGTGCACTTTCGTGATCTGGCACAGAGACCCTAGAATCGTTCCCTGTGATGTATCCAGACCACTACTAAACACTGCTCAATTAGCTTGACATTGTAATAAATAATCAACCTGTTAATATGAAACAAAATAAGAATTCCAAATAAAATTCTTTATCAAACTTCTTACAGGGTTTTAATCTATTTATAGTATTTCCAAAAGAAGTAGCTGTCGATTCAAATTTGAACTTTCTGCCAAGATGGTGGCTGAAAATAATGAAAGCGTCAGTTTTTCAAAAAGTATTTTTATCAACAGGCACAAATATTTCTTTTTTGACACATGTTGTTTCTTGGTTGCATATTACAAATAAATCTGAAATAACACTTTTTGATCTTAATCTCTTCTTGTGACGTTTGCAGCTTATTTATGATTTTATTTGGATGATGCTACATGCCCCCCTCAGCTTGCGTTATTTTCAGCACAGCTCATTCTCCATGAACTAAAGTGTCTGCCTTCTGAATTATTGCTTCAGCCTGCTAATCAGCCCACATTGTTTTCTCGAATTTGTTTTGTTTTGTCAATTTAAGAACTGCCTCTCTTTCTGTTGTTGCAATGCTGGCGTATTTCGGAAACCCTTCTTCTCGGATATCTTCTGCTATCAGCGTTATTTCTCTTAGTTCGTTGATTTTCTGTGAAAAGATGTCGTAGTATTTGTGATATAATTGTATTCCTTTAATGCTGATCATGAGTGTCATTTGCGCGTCGGCTCTGCTGGTGTGTGCTAGATCTTCTCTAATTTGGTTGTTGGGGTAGAAAAACATGAACACTTTCCGTAGACTCTGAGTATTTGCCACATCCTTGTAAAAGAAACTGATGTTGTCCCTTACTTCTTTCTCTGTTATAATATTAGGATCATTTTTCCTGATTTCAGCTGTGCTTGCGAGTTTCCTTTTTATAATTTTCCTTGTCATTAGCCATTGTTGGTTTTGGAGTTGCTTTATCCTTGTCTTGGATGTTGCTCCCCACATATACTTTCTCATGGGCTTGTCGAATATCGTGACTTCGCTGGGGCATATCCCTGTCTTATTTGCGGTGCTTACTAATGTTATTTTTCCCATCAGGTTTTCATTCATTATTGTTCTGCTCAGTATTTTTTTCCATCATTTGCACTGGCTTCTCTGATCTGTTCAGTGACTCTAGTTTCCCAGTGTGACCTTTTAAAAGCCAATTCTTTGTTTGTGTGTTTATTGGGGCTATTGCTATTGTGACATAATCCATCAAAACTATCATGTGTGGTCAAGATGAGAGGAAAGGATGAAGGAAACAAAGACTAAAAATATTTGTAATGATTATAATGATTAAAATGTAAACACATGATAGGATTGATTATTTCATTTTGTAAAACGTTTTGTGCAATTAGATTTAAATTATGCTAGACAGTATTTGAAAAAACAATAGATGGTCAAACAGCGTAGTCAAATTAACGCTGACGTTGCATAATTGTAGCAGAAATATTAACGAGGGAAAACTGTAAACAAGAAATGATTAACAGGTACTAGTCGAGTATTTAGTTGTTTATTACAAAGTGCTATAAATATGCTTGAAGTGATGTAATTATTGATGAGCGAATTTACGTTGGATTTACTTTTCTCTTGTCAGGTTATTTTATATTCTAATGGAAAGCTAAATGTTTACGAGCTGGGGTAATTGTATGGTGGTTCCCACATCCAGTTAAAGGTATGCTGGAGCAGCCTCCTAATAGCTATTCCACAGCGGGGAGGGCGACAGCTGTAGTTACCTTGTGTGCTCTTAGGTTACAGATAGGTGTAGGAGTTTTTTACCATTATAGCTTTCCTACTCATCGTTGCTTGCCTGTTATTATGATTGCAACTCTTATGTTTTACATGCTAACTTCCTTATCAATGAACTTCAGTTATTTATTATGTTATATGATGATTGGTGATTTAATGTTACTTACATTTAGATGGTTATTTAGATCGTACCTTTATATTCTATTACTTATAGATTGTTTAATAGTCACAACAAGTTGCTCATTGTTTCTTACGGTAGACCTTTGGCTGACTCACCTCTATATCTTTCTGCAGGCGGCATTGATTGTTTACATGTATTGAGGGCTATTATTTATTTCTATATATGTAGGGGTATTACATGTAAGGCTCAATAATAAGCTACTCAAGCATCCTGGTTGCATTAATTCATTTCTAATACAAATTCATAATAACAAAAACAATCAATGCACTAAATTCTTAAGTAGTTGCAAATCCCATCACACTGAGTTCGCTATTCACCACATACCAATTCCTTTGATGGTTTCTACGTTACAATGGCAGCTCCATATGTAGATGCAGCTGGTCTGTGAGTTCCAGGACATGCATGTTGACCTTCGAGTGTTGATCCTGTCTTCCATCCTCTCTGCTTTACCTAAATAAGTTGGAGTAAGTTACGTAGCTAGCAAGGCTCACGCATATTGAATTAAGTTAATAAACCGAACACTTATTGTAAAGGAGAGAATTAGAAAAGTGCCAACTCCACTTACTATCTTATCTGAGAAAAGTAATAGTTTTTCTACAAATGATACTCTAATGGTGGATTGGCCTGATTCTACATGGCAACCATGACAGGCGCTTGAAGAGCATGCATGAAGGGGAGAAACAGTGGGAATACAAATGGTGTAAATAGTTAACTAAAGCGTACGAAATGTGATGAACAAGAAGTATTACTGATGAGTGAGTCAAGATAGTTGTTTCTTCTCGCTCGTGGTAAATTAAGTAATACAAGCAAAAAGATGACGTGCAATAGTAACCGTTAGTACAATGAAACTGGTAAAGGAGATCATTATACAATTGCCTCTAGTAACTATGAAGATGGTAAATTCACGAAAGAAGCAAAGGGCTAAAGCCAAAACACAGAGAACTCCCCAAAACCAAACAACCCCAGCAATGATTAATACATCCAATACATCCCCTGAAAGTCAGAATTCCCCAACAGAGATAAATTTGCAACCAGAAAAAGAAAATGCAGAATTATCGATAAATGAACTAATGAAAATAATAGAGAACAATAACAATGAAAGACAAGAATTAATGTTACAAATAGAAAACTTAACTCAAAGAATGTTTGAAAATGAGTTAGCAAATGCCAAAAAGGATAAACGGATTGAAGAAATCACACAAGACACTAGTTCAAGGTTAACAGAACAAAGAAATGTTTTTCAAAAACAGATCGAAAAATTGGTAGAAGCAAACAAAGAGATAAAGAGGCAAAGTGAGAACTTTCAAAAAATGATTACTCAAATGCACGAGGAAAATGGTAACTTAAGAGAAGATAACATCTTAAAGCAACTTGAAATAGATGACTTGAAAGATAAAATCCGATTAATGGCATTAACAAATGAAGAAACAATAGAAGAAAGAAAAAGTGGTATTAAAGCAATAAGGAACACAGTAATACAGGAACTGGAAAAATTAATTGGAAGCATACCAACAAAAGAGAGGCAAGCTGAAATATACAAGGACTGCCAAACAGAAAGACGAATTTGTAGAAAAATTAATCGTAAATATAACAAAGCAAGTTAAGGAAAAATGCAAAAACATAGCCGAAATAAAGCTGATATATGAAGAGACAATACAGTCGGAGGAAGAGGACAGCGATACACCAACATGAAAAGCAATACTGCCGAAATTTACAGGGAGAGTAGATAGCTACTCACCTACATTCAAAGAATGGATTCAAATGTTTGAAATGAGTATGAAAGAAAGGAAAGTGATACAGAAGCAGGCAGCGGCAAGATTCCCTTTATATTTGGTATTGGACTTAGAAACTAAAACAGATTACAAAAAACTAATCAGAGAGTATCAGCGATGTTACGATGACAAAAGTTTCAAAAGTCAGGATCATATGTTATTAAGCAGTTTAAAAATGAACAAAAGAGATGATTTGCGTAATTATATGTTGCAAGTGGAGAGACTATTGAAACTGAGTTCCAGAGAGAGCACGTACTCCAAATATGATCTGTTTTCCCATATATGCAAAGGATTACCAGAACCAATTCGACAGCAGTTTGAAATTAAATGTGAGACTGATGATTCCTTGGAAAGAATGATAAGGAAAGGTTTGGGAATACCGGTCATGATGGAAAATTATGCCCGAATTAACGAAAAATCGTAGATTACAAAAGTAATACCAACAATGGTCAGTGGAATTAATAAAATAAGAAGAGAGGAAAATGGAAAACCGAAAGAGGAGATCATTAAGATAATGTTAAAAGATGGAACAATAAAACACATAAATAGGAAAGACCTAAAATGTCAGACATGTGGAAAGAAAGGCCATACGAAAAATAATTGTAAAAGACAGATTAACTTTACCAAAGAACAAGAGGCATACTTTGACGAGGAAGATCTATTAGATGATGAAGATGAATATGAACAAACAGAAGAGACAGGGAGTAAGACTTTAAATTAAAGGGAGCACCGTCTCCGGTAAACCATGCACCTGTGCTGATTGTAACAGACCTAATCAAGACAAATACAATTACAGTTGTAATAAATGGAGTGATGGTCAAGGCAACCATAGATACGGGAGCAGTAATATCAATTATTACTGACGAATGTGCGTTGAAAATAGGCTTTGACAACAGAAAATTGGAAAGTGAAAAAAGCAGATTACTAAATGCATTGGGAGACTACATTGATATTAAAGGTAAATTAATGGAGGTACTGATGAGGATTGCTAATACCACGTTTTCACAAACATTCACTGTCATTGATACAGAGAAAAATTCACTACCCTACAAGGTGATACTGGGAAATGATTTTTTAATGAATAATAAATGCATTATCGATTACACGAACAAAACCATATCAGTCCAGGAAGAAGTGGTAACAACCTGTGAAGAAGAGCAAGACAAGAAATAATAGAATTTCGATTAAAGGAGGACATAAAAATTCCACCAAACAACTGGAAAATGTGTCAAATAGAAGCAGAGAAACACATAAAGGCTGAAGTCATGATATATGATCAAAAAGGGATCAACACGAAAAAAGTATCAATCCCATCAAGTTTGTGTGTATTAAAGGAAGGCAAAGGAATAAAAGGTAAAAAAGTGAGGACCAAAAAAACGATTGTAAATAAAGCAATCAATATAATAGAAGAAGAAGAGACAGAATATCAAATACTGGAAATAACAGAGGAAGAGTATCAGCACCTGAATGCAGAGGAAAGGAGGAAACTGATTGCAATACTGAAACGACACGCAAAAATATTTAACTATGGTGAGATAAGCATTGGAAAGGCAGTGGGAGAGACACATAAAATAGTAACAACAACAGAGGAGCCGATAAGACTGCCATGCAGAAGAGTCCCTGAACACTTGAAAGAACATTATAACACCATTTTGAACGAATTGATTGACAACAAAATAATAAGGCCAAGCAAGAGTCTTTGTAAAGCAAGGGGATAAATATAGACTCTGTATAGATTTCCAGAAACTCAACGATGTTACCAAGAAAGACGCCTATCCACTCCCGAGGATAGAGGACATTATTTATGAAGCCAGCAAAAATAAATATTACACATGTATAGATCTGTGTAAAACATACTGGCAGGTGCCAATGGAGCCTACGGACATTGTGAAAACAGCATTTATAATGCCGTAAGGGCTATTTGAGTGGATGTATATGGCTTTTGGGTTATGTAACACCCAAGCTAAGTTTCAAAGATAAGTAATGAAAGTTCTGAAACAGAATAATAAGAAAATTGAAAAAGGGATAAGTGCGTATATAGACGACATATTGATAGCAAGTGATACAATTGAAGAACACTTTGAGAAATTGGCTTGTATAAGTCAGGTCTAAGTGTTAACAGAAAGAAATGTGAAATTCTAAAGGAGCAAGTAGTATTCCTGGGGAGACAAATTCAAAAAGGCGAAATAAGAATGAAAAATAATGCAAAAGACATGATTCAAAACATTAGTAGTCCGAAAACAAAAAAGGATTTACAGCGAATTATGGGTTTTATTAATTACTATGGTTCATTCATATCTAATGTGGCTCATAGAACTGGTAAAATGACAGAATTGCTTAAAAAGAATAAAAGCTTTGAATGGACATGGAGAGAACAAGATCAACTAGATAACATAAAAAACGAGTTGAGCAAGATGCCATCACTAAATACACCAGACTACGACAAGGAATTTATCCTCGATTGCGATGTGAGTAATGTCGCAATAGGAGCGTGTTTAGGTCAGATAAAAGATGGTAAAGAGGTGCCTATACAGTTCTTCAGTCGCAAACTGAAACAGAGTGCAGAAAACTATGGCTCAATGAAATTGGAAATGTTGGCATTAGTCGAAAGTATAAAGAAATTTCGTTATTTCTTAACAGGCCAAACATTTAAAGTAAGAACAGATAATAGTGGATTAGTGTGGCTTAAAAAGTTTTCGGGTGATAAATCGTCAATTGTATTGCAATGGATTTAATATTTAAATGAGTTTAGATTTACAATAGAGCATCGGAAAGGAATGTTGCATAGAAATGCAGATTTTTGGACAGCTTTGCCAGAATACCAGAGAGATTTGGAAAAAGTGGATGGGGAAAAGAAACAATTTCAGTTTATGTCACACAACGAGTATGTCAAGTTACCCGATATTAATACGGATAAGAAAGGAAATACAATCATGCCAATAATAATTAAGGAGGAAATAACCAAAAAAGACATAGTTGAAAACAGAAAACCGACATAATCCTGAGAGATATACAAGACAAAATGCATGATGACAATTGGATGCTAGGAAAGGAAGCCAAGAGCTACTTCCAAAGATATAAATAGAAATTAAATAGAAATGGACTTTTGTGTATAGAGGGAAAGACATTGAGAATAGCAATCCCCGAATATTACAAAAGGGAATTAGTTCGAAAGGTACATGAAAACGGACACTTGGGGATAATACAAACAAAAAATACCTTTATCGCTCGGTTCATAACGACGAGTATTAGAAGAGCTGTAGAAGATGTCATTAATAAGTGCAATACATGTCTCATAAATAATAAGAGCCATTTTCCAGTACAAACTGCACTGCTTGAAAAAATAATGGCAACAGCACCCAACGAAATTGTCCATGTAGGTCTAGAGAAATTATCTCAAGATGACGAGGGCTATCAGTACATATTGGTCTTAGTTGATAATTTTACGAAATATGCTCGTATGATACCACTAGATTCAACAATGGCAAGAGCAGTAGCGAGCAAGATTATGAAAGAATGGATTCTAAAGTTCGGATCAATGCAAACAATAATATCAGATAGAGGAGTACAGTTTGAAAGTAAATTGTTTGAATTGATGACCAAACTGATGGAAATACTGACCGAAAAGACAACAGTGTATCACCCACAAGCAAATGGCGTGGTGGAAAGATTAAATAAAACGATGATTAAATTAATATGAGTGTTAACTTCAAGAATCGGAGGCAGAGACTGGAGAGAAATATTGGAAATAGTTGAATATTTCTATAACACATCAGTGCATTCAACAACGGGGATGACTCCATATAAGGCTATGTATGGCAGAGAAGCGGCAATGCAGATATCAATGCAATACCATACGTACTCTGAAAAGCCAGACAACGATTATATAAGGAAGATTAAAGACCAAATAACTGGAATTCACGAAGCAATGTGTCACAACACGAAAAAATCTGAGATAAGGCAAGAAAGAAACTTCAACAAGAAGATATATGGCAAACCACACAGGGTAGGGGATAAGGTTTACACGTACACTCTAATGAGAACACAGGACGTGAATCAAGTGAGAAAACTTAAAACACAGTGGTCAGGGCCATTCACAATCACACAAACACTACCCAATAATAACTATAAACTGAATGACGGGAGAATATTACATTTCCAAAATTTAAAACAAGCAATGGTAAATATAGAGCAAGTGACTCTTGATAAAAATGCAGAATTTAAAATTATACAGGTTGATGATGGCACATATGCTGAGATGGACGACTTGGACAGTGTGCATGAAGAAGAATTCCAGGATGAATATAGACCCGAGAAAGGGGAACCTGAAGTTGAAAGAAGAATAATGCCCCAGAGGGCAGTGAAAAATAAAACAAAATATGACCCCAAAATATGGGATATTAATTTAGTAACTGAATTTAGGAAATATGAAACGAACGACACAATGATCACTGATGAAATCAAGGAGAGTGAGAAGGAAGAGAACCCCGCAACCTGATCATCAACTAAAGGACGTGAGGATAGAAGAAACATCGACGAGCTCCACCAGTAAAACTAGGTCTCCGCAATCTGATTGCCAATTAAAGGGCATGACGATGGAGAATTCACCGCCTAGTAACACAAGACGAAGAGTAAGAAGAAGAGCTCCGCAGTCCGATTACCAATTAAAGGGTATGACGACGGAGCATATGACACCAATAAACAAAAGAAGAAGAATAAGAAGGAGGTCTCCTCAATCTGATTACCGAATAAAGGGTATGAGGAGGAATCACCCTTTAGCAAATGTCAAATAAAGGGCAGGTGGGCCATTAACAAGATACTGATCGCCAATTAAAGGGCGTGAGGTTGGAAATACCAAATTATGCACACTCCCCTTCGACATCCAGTAGTACTCAATGCAAATTAAAGGGCAAAGAGGAAATAGCATCTACAAGTACTCAATGCCAATTAAAGGGCAGCAAGGAAACACCATCAATAACTATGGAAAGCTGGGAAACGCAGCTGATAAGTGATGACTCAGACATGGATACATCAGAAATACCGTCAACAAGTTCACTCCCTATGACAACAAGCTCAGGAATATTTTCATACCAACAAACGTCCACTACAACAAAATCGTCACGATCAGAAGAGAGGGAAAGCTGAATAACAAAAATAGGGAAGGAAAGAATTCACCCCTATTTTATAGCAAATCGAAAAATGAGATACAACTCATACGATAATTTGTCACTGGAGACAAAGAGATTGATAAGAAGCAGTATGTCCACAAAAGAGAATGAAAACTATGCAATTCTGATAGTGATTGACAAAAAGAACCGTCCTACATGCAACACAATAATAGCATACACAGGAGAGATGAAAGAACAATTTAATAGACCGTATTTTAAGAGTACAGTACACATCACGTTCAACAAACAATTTACTATGAAAGACGTGCAGAAGTTAACAAAGAACAGAGAAAGGATTATATCAGAATGCGAACAAGTAAACTTGGATAAAAAGCATTTCACGATAGTATACTTTGTAAAAGATAGCGAAATAGTATCAAAGAAGCTTCAGTCTAACATAGAAGAAACGCTAAAAGTAGCCAAGAAATATAAAACTAGAGTAATAATAGTTGTCACACAAAAAGAAGATGAACTTCTGAAATTTATAAAAGAAATGGAAATAAAATTGGATAACCTCTTTACATTGAGGAGTGGAACACTTAAAATGTCGGAGCTCATAAATGTGGATCTGCAAATCAACGAAATGGCTCTGGCGGAAAGAATTATGGTAGAACCAAAAATCGTGATCGATATGTACTATCAGACAAGGATGATGGAGTTGTTAGGAATAACCAAAAATTTAGTAGAAACTGGAAACATATTCCTAAAGTGTAGTCTAAATCAAATGGCCGAACATTTAGAGAAAATAGCAATGGTATGGTCAGAAATCAAAGCAGACAAACCAACCCACAAAGAATGGCCAATGATTGACATATGATCACCAACAAAGAAATACCTCAAAAGCACAGAAGCTATGTTGTATGAAGTTAAATGTGCGTACGAAATGGAAGACAAACGAAATTTTAAAAAGCAAATGTTTGAAGAGATTTACGCACCAGAGGTTAGAGCAAGAACTGCAATATGGATACTAGCGATTGCACTAACAAGTAATGAAAAATTAGTATTGCCCATGATGAGGAAGGAGCGACGACAAATAGCTCAACAAAAGAAATACGAAATAGCCGTTGCACCAATTCCTACAAATATAAAACAATGGCTGCTGCAAAATGTTGAGATATTACCACTATCCCCCACAAAGAAGGTACAACAAAGGTTTGAAAAGCACTTCACAAGATTACTGACGCAACAGCATACGTTGGGAAGACCTAGTGTAATAGAGCTTGCAAACAAAACAGGTATTTGTCCGAGTGAAGTTGAAATACTAACAGATGAAACCAAAAAGTATATGTGGGGTGCAACTTCCAATACAAAACTACGAGCACTCAAAAGTCAACCATGGCTTACTACACGCAATCTAATGAGAAGGGAGCATGCAGAAACAAATAATAAAAGCAGTGAAAGAGAAGAGAGTACATGAAGTGATTACGAAAGAAATAAGAAAATATTTGAAAAACTATCCCCAATGCGCGTACACCAAAATCATTAAGCAATCCGAGACAATGCAAAAAGAAGGGAAAAATTGTCCTATTGAAATCATTGAAATGGTGAGCAAAAGCAAGGAAGAGATGCAAATGGAAGAAAAGTTGTTGCAATCTACAAACATAGCTCTGACCCCCAACACTCAAAGAGTAATCAATAAGGTTAACTTAGAAAAATGGGGCAAACAAGAACCCAGCAAGCTGTCATGGGTGGATACTGATGATGAGAGGCTATTGGTAGAAATCACGGTTTGAAGAGAACGGAAAAACAACATAGTGCAGAGAATATTTGGCGAGGTCTACGAATGTGAGACAAAATCATTAATTAAATTACTGTGCACCAAGGCATTTACAAGACAAGAAATTGATGAATTATTGGAACCTCAGAACCAAATAGCAGTGGATATTGAGTGTATTACCTCAAAAATAGTAATAAAACCTGAAACGGCGCAAAGCTTGATGAAAAATGGATTAACGGACACCTTTTGGGAGAACATCAAGAAATCCAAGAATAACTACCCTGCTACATTTGGAATGGCAACAATGGCAGATATGCAAGGTACATACAAAGCTATAGAAGAGAAAACTATGACAATGATTTTGAAATGTACGCCACCACCAACAATTTTCATACCAATGTTGCTACTGACATGGTGATTAAAAGATAAAAAGGCAGCTAAAGCAATGTGGCATGAAGAGAATACTCATGTTAACAATAGACAAGCAGCAGAGAACAATAACAAGGAGAGGTTTATAGAAGGACAAGTAACGCCATATGATCTGTACAAGGAAGGAGAACCAATATGTAAGCAGATCAAGAAAGTCCGCAATGAAATTGAAAAACGATCTACACAAACAGTAATACTGTTTTCAGGAATCAACGACATTGTATGGGGAGAACTTTGGAGCTCACAGTATTGGTATTACGATGTAATGCTAAGAGTGGAGATTATTACTATGGTGAGACTAGGAAAAAACGAACCAGAGAACATCAGTGAAGAAGAAGTGATAGAAAATATAAGTGCTTTCTACAATGAAGCATTGATATCAAAATCGTTAAGATCAACGTACGAATTCTTTTATCTGAACACCACGATTCATCCCTATCTAGCACATACAAGTAGAATCGACGCAATCATGACACTAATGATAGCAATAAAAGGAATGAAACTGTATCAAAAACATTATGAAATATTTAATGAAAAACTGAATGAACTACGGAGCATGTGCACAATAAGATGGTAACTACAGAGAAAGATGTCGTGTTGAAAATCACTAAAGAAGAGTTGTATGAAAAGACTAGCTGGGAGATGAAAGAAGCAAATGATATAATTAAGATGCAGCAGAAATGGTACATGGAGAATGAGTGGTCATCCTTAATTAGCTATGCTGGAGGGCAAGTGTGACATAATCCATCAAAACTATCATGTGTGGTCAAGATGAGAGAAAGGATGAATGAAACAAAGACTAAAAATATTTATAATGATTATAATGATTAAAATGTAAACACATGATAGGATTGATTATTTCATTTTGTAAAACGTTTTGTGCAATTAGATTTAAATTATGCTCGACAGTATTTGACAAAACGATAGATGGTCAAACAGCATAGTCAAATTAACGCTGACGTTGCGTAATCATAGCAGAAATATTAAACGAGGGAAAACTGTAAACAAGAAACGATTAACAGGTACTAGTCGAGTATTTAGTTGTTTATTACAAAGTGCTATAAATATGCTTGAAGTGATGTAATTATTGATGAGCGAATTTACATTGGATTTACTTTTCTCTTGTCAGGTTATTTTATATTCTAATGGAAAGCTAAACGTTTACGAGCTGGGGTAATTGTATGGTGGTTCCCACATCCAGTTAAAGGTATGCTGGAGCAGCCTCCTAATAGCTATTCCACAGCGGGGAGGGCGACAGCTGTAGTTACCTTGTGTGCTCTTAGGTTACAGATAGGTGTAGGAGTTTTTTACCATTATAGCTTTCCTACTCATCGTTGCTTGCCTGTTATTATGATTGCAACTCTTATGTTTTACATGCTAACTTCCTTATCAATGAACTTCAGTTATTTATTATGTTATATGATGATTGGTGATTTAATGTTACTTACATTTAGATGGTTATTTAGATCGTACCTTTATATTCTATTACTTATAGATTGTTTAATAGTCACAACAAGTTGCTCATTGTTTCTTAAGGTAGACCTTTGGCTGACTCACCTCTATATCTTTCTGCAGGCGGCGTTGATTGTTTACATGTATTGAGGGCTATTATTTATTTCTATATATGTAGGGGTATTACATGTAAGGCTCAATAATAAGCTACTCAAGCATCCTGGTTGCATTAATTCATTTCTAATACAAATTCATAATAACAAAAACAATCAATGCACTAAATTCTTAAGTAGTTGCAAATCCCATCACACTGAGTTCGCTATTCACCACATACCAATTCCTTTGATGGTTTCTACGTTACAATGGCAGCTCCATATGTAGATGCAGCTGGTCTGTGAGTTCCAGGACATGCATGTTGACCTTCGAGTGTTGATCCTGTCTTCCATCCTCTCTGCTTTACCTAAATAAGTTGGAGTAAGTTACATAGCTAGCAAGGCTCACGCATATTGAATTAAGTTAATAAACTGAACACTTATTGTAAAGGAGAGAATTAGAAAAGTGCCAACTCCATTTACTATCTTATCTGAGAAAAGTAATAGTTTTTCTACAAATGATACTCTAATGGTGGATTGGCCTGATTCTACATGGCGACTGTGACAGGTGCTTGAAGAGCTTGCATGAAGGGGAGAAACAGTGGGAATACAAATGGTGTAAATAGTTAACTAAAGCGTACGAAATGTGATGAACAAGAAGTATTACTGATGAGTGAGTCAAGATAGTTGTTTCTTCTCGCTCGTGGTAAATTAAGTAATACAAGCAAAAAGATGACGTGCAATAGTAACCGTTAGTACAATGAAACTGGTAAAGGAGATCATTATACAATTGCCTCTAGTAACTATGAAGATGGTAAATTCACGAAAGAAGCAAAGGGCTAAAGCCAAAACACAGAGAACTCCCCAAAACCAAACAACCCCAGCAATGATTAATACATCCAATACATCCCCTGAAAGTCAGAATTCCCCAACAGAGATAAATTTGCAACCAGAAAAAGAAAATGCAGAATTATCGATAAATGAACTAATGAAAATAATAGAGAACAATAACAATGAAAGACAAGAATTAATGTTACAAATAGAAAACTTAACTCAAAGAATGTTTGAAAATGAGTTAGCAAATGCCAAAAAGGATAAACGGATTGAAGAAATCACACAAGACACTAGTTCAAGGTTAACAGAACAAAGAAATGTTTTTCAAAAACAGATCGAAAAATTGGTAGAAGCAAACAAAGAGATAAAGACGCAAAGCGAGAACTTACAAAATATGATTACTCAAATGCACGAGGAAAATGGTAACTTAAGAGAAGATAACATCTTAAAGCAACTTGAAATAGATGACTTGAAAGATAAAATCCGATTAATGGCATTAACAAATGAAGAAACAATAGAAGAAAGAAAAAGTGGTATTAAAGCAATAAGGAACACAGTAATACAGGAACTGGAAAAATTAATTGGAAGCATACCAACAAAAGAGAGGCAAGCTGAAATATACAAGGACTGCCAAACAGAAAGACGAATTTGTAGAAAAATTAATCGTAAATATAACAAAGCAAGTTAAGGAAAAATGCAAAAACATAGCCGAAATAAAGCTGATATATGAAGAGACAATACAGTCGGAGGAAGAGGACAGCGATACACCAACATGAAAAGCAATACTGCCGAAATTTACAGGGAGAGTAGATAGCTACTCACCTACATTCAAAGAATGGATTCAAATGTTTGAAATGAGTATGAAAGAAAGGAAAGTGATACAGAAGCAGGCAGCGGCAAGATTCCCTTTATATTTGGTATTGGACTTAGAAACTAAAACAGATTACAAAAAACTAATCAGAGAGTATCAGCGATGTTACGATGACAAAAGTTTCAAAAGTCAGGATCATATGTTATTAAGCAGTTTAAAAATGAACAAAAGAGATGATTTGCGTAATTATATGTTGCAAGTGGAGAGACTATTGAAACTGAGTTCCAGAGAGAGCACGTACTCCAAATATGATCTGTTTTCCCATATATGCAAAGGATTACCAGAACCAATTCGACAGCAGTTTGAAATTAAATGTGAGACTGATGATTCCTTGGAAAGAATGATAAGGAAAGGTTTGGGAATACAGGTCACGATGGAAAATAATGCCCGAATTAACGAATAATTGTTGATAACAAAAGTAATACCAAGAATGGTAAGTGTAATTAATAAAATAAGAAGAGAGGAAAATGGAAAACCGAAAGAGGAGATCATTAAGATAATGTTAAAAGATGGAACAATAAAACACATAAATAGGAAAGACCTAAAATGTCAGACATGTGGAAAGAAAGGCCATACGAAAAATAATTGTAAAAGACAGATTAACTTTACCAAAGAACAAGAGGCATACTTTGACGAGGAAGATCTATTAGATGATGAAGATGAATATGAACAAACAGAAGAGACAGGGAGTAAGACTTTAAATTAAAGGGAGCACCGTCTCCGGTAAACCATGCACCTGTGCTGATTGTAACAGACCTAATCAAGACAAATACAATTACAGTTGTAATAAATGGAGTGATGGTCAAGGCAACCATAGATACGGGAGCAGTAATATCAATTATTACTGACGAATGTGCGTTGAAAATAGGCTTTGACAACAGAAAATTGGAAAGTGAAAAAAGCAGATTACTAAATGCATTGGGAGACTACATTGATATTAAAGGTAAATTAATGGAGGTACTGATGAGGATTGCTAATACCACGTTTTCACAAACATTCACTGTCATTGATACAGAGAAAAATTCACTACCCTACAAGGTGATACTGGGAAATGATTTTTTAATGAATAATAAATGCATTATCGATTACACGAACAAAACCATATCAGTCCAGGAAGAAGTGGTAACAACCTGTGAAGAAGAGCAAGACACAGAAATAATAGAATTTTGATTAAAGGAGGACATAAAAATTCCACCAAACAACTGGAAAATGTGTCAAATAGAAGCAGAGAAACACATAAAGGCTGAAGTCATGATATATGATCAAAAAGGGATCAACACGAAAAAAGTATCGATCCCATCAAGTTTGTGTGTATTAAAGGAAGGCAAAGGAATAAAAGGTAAAAAAGTGAGGACCAAAAAAACGATTGTAAATAAAGCAATCAATATAATAGAAGAAGAAGAGACAGAATATCAAATACTGGAAATAACAGAGGAAGAGTATCAACACCTGAATGCGGAGGAAAGAAAGAAACTGATAACGATACTAAAAAGACACGCAAAAATATTTAACTATGGTGAGATAAGCATGGGAAAGGCAGTGGGAGAGACACATAAAATAGTAACAACGACTGAAGAGCCGATAAGACTGCCATGTAGAAGAGTCCCTGAACACTTGAAAGAACATTATAATACCATTTTGAACAAATTGATTGACAACAAAATAATAGGGCCAAGCTAGAGTCCATATGCTGCGCCAACAGTCTTTGTAAAGCAAGGAGATAAATATAGACTCTGTATAGACTTCCAGAAACTTAACGATGTTACCAAGAAAGACGCCTATCCACTCCCAAGGATAGAGGACATTATATATGAAGCCAGCAAGAATAAATATTACACATGTATAGATCTCTGTAAAGCATACTGGCAGGTGCAAATGGAGCCTATGGACATTGAAAAAACAGCATTTATAACGCCATATGGGCTGTTTGAGTGGATGTATATGGCTTTTGGATTATGTAACGCCCCAGCTACGTTTCAAAGATACGTAATGAAAGTTCTGAAACAGAATAATAAACAAATTGAAAAAGGGATAAGTGCGTATATAGACGACATATTGATAGCAAGTGATACAATTGAAGAACACTTTGAGAAATTGGACAGAACATTAAACATCTTGTATAAGTCAGGTCTATGTGTTAATGGAAAGAAATGCAAAATTCTAAAGGAGCAAGTAGTATTCCTGGGGAGACAAATTCAAAAAGGCGAAATAAGAATGAAAAATAATGCAAAAGACATGATTCAAAACATTAGTAGTCTGAAAACAAAAAAGGATTTACAGCGAATTATGGGTTTTATTAATTACTATGGTTCATTCATATCTAATGTGGCTCATAAAACTGGTAAAATGACAGAATTGCTTAAAAAGAATAAAATCTTTGAGTGGACATGGAGAGAACAAGATCAATTAGATAACATAAAAAACGAGTTGAGCAAGATGCCATCACTAAATACACCAGACTACGACAAGGAATTTATCCTCCATTGCGATGTGAGTAGTGTCGCATTAGGAGCGTGTTTAGGTCAGATAAAAGATGGTAAAGAGGCGCCTATACAGTTCTTCAGTCGCAAACTGAAACAGAGTGCA
>CABFPE010000264.1:840691-852294 GCA_900660155.1 Hofstenia miamia
CTTATTAATTAAATTACAAAGCCAATAATTTTATGGTAATGGCTACCTTAGTGTTATTTAAATGCAGTTAGTGTCAATGCCTGGTTGCTTTACTTAAACAAATCAACAAACACTTTACAAAGTTGAGTTTAAGTCAGTTACAACTTAACATGAGTGCACGCACTGAGCTAAAGTAAGGTACACATAATTAGTTCCAATTGAGCTGAGATGGTGCAGTGGATTCAGTCATCATTCATGAAGGAGGGGAACTGTGTTGTGGATATCAGCTTCAGGCAGTAGCCCACAGAAGAACTGAAGAGGAAACATCACACAGCTCCATCACCTAAACAGTGATAATCAATATTTGATCAACTTAACTAGTTAACTAAAAAGGAAAAGTTTGGCGATTCAATAACTTAGTAACTCCTCACCCGCAATTTACTGAGTGCTAATTATCAACAATAATACACAGTGCAAATAAGCCAGGTGGAGGATGTTACAGTACAGCATATCTTCTATTGTGGGAAGCAGGTATGAGTCCTTTTTTGTTGCTTCATTCAGTTTTCAGAAGTCTATACATAATCTATACTTGTCTCCTTGTTTTATGAACACCATCAGCACTGCATATGGCCTTTTGCTAGGTCAGATTATATTAGTTGTCAATTAGTTTGTTGAGTATTCTGTTGTATTCATCCTTCATCTGCTCTGGTACTCATCTCACTGGCAGTTTTATTGGCTTGTTTGTTGTAATTATCTTGTGTGTTTCACCTATCACCTGGCCCATGCTTCTCTCTCCATTGTTGAATATTCGTTTATGTCTCTCCAACACCTCTCTTAGTTGTTGTAATTGCATTTCATTTAGATGTTGGTATTCCTCCTCTAGCAAGTCTGGTGTTTTATATTGATCTTCTCTATTTGCTTTTGTCCCTCTGCCTTTGAATCAGTGGTAGGGAGTACCTCCTGTGTTCATTTCTAAGTCCTCAAATCAACCATACAGGCTACTCTGCTCATCAATGTCTTCCATTGTTTTCCAGATGGCTTTGATGCTAGATTTAACATACTTTCCAAATATTCTCATGTTAGTTTTCTTCATGTTGATGTTTCAGTTTGTGGTGTTTAGTATCAGTATTCTTCCTTTTCCCTTTTTTAGTGCACACACTTGAGGGCATCAAAACTATTTTCAAATTGATTCCTTTGTTATCATAGATCATTATATCTGCTGTGATTTCCTCTTCTGTTTTTGATTTCATGTATTCTCCATTGATATGGCTGCAGCTTTATGTCCTCTTCCAATTTCAAATACTATTGTTGATAGCTTGCCTTCTTGTTCTTTGATTTTGATTTCTTCTTCTTTTACTTTAATTGTTCTATTGGAGTAGTTTATCACACATCAATTTTTGGTTAAGAAGTCATCACCCAATATCACCTCATATGGTAGCAAGTTGTTGTGGGTGTCTATCACTACTAGTGATTGCTTTAAGGTTGTGTTTGCTATCCTGATTTGTATTGCATCAAGCTTGCCCTTTGTGTCTATGTATTCTCCAAATGTGTTGATTAGTCTTTTGCTTGATCATTCTAGGTCCTCTCATTTAAATCCTAGTTTTGTTGCACATTCATCTGTTGTTATCAATATTGCTGCTCCTGCATCAATTGTTGCCTTTGTCAGTATTCCATTTATTGTTATTGTTATCATATTAATATTGTTCAAGTTTGTCATAATCATTATTGGTGCTCAGTTTTTTAGAGTTGGCACTCAAGCTAGTTTTCTGATTCTTCCCCAGTTTGGGGATCTTCTAATAATTCTGATTCAGATTTGATTACATCCTCATCTTTGTAGTATGCTTCCTCCTCTCTGCACTCATCTTTCCTGTGCACCTTTTTTCTGCAGTTGTAGCACTTTATTTCTCTTTCTCTGACTCTCTTTGGATTTACCTCTTTACTTTTTATATTGATGAATTTCTCTGTCTTATTTTCCTTATTAGGTTTGGTGTTTGATGTCTGTGTTTTGTAACTGTTTTGGCATTCTATTGGTTTTTCCTTCTTCCATACTGCCTTTTCATAAATGCAGGCGTTATTTTCAATTGTTGCCTGTATATCTATGGCTTTCCTGATCATCTTTTCCAGTTTATCATCCACATCACATTTGATCTCAAATTGTGTTCTAATGTTTTCCAGCATTCCCTTGCAGATGTGGGAGAAAAGTTCATATTTCAAATATTTGTTTCCTCTGGAGCTAGGTGTTACCAATTGCTCTACCTGCTGGATGTAGTTTCATATATCATCTGTCTTTCTCATCTTTGTTGAGTTCAAAATAATTTAGTATTGGTTTTTAAAACTTTCATTTTCATAGTACTCTATGAAATCTCCAATCAATAGTTTGCAATCCCATTTCATATCAGTGTCTAGAAGTAAATAATGTTGGGATGCTACTCCTGTGAGGTACAGTGTGAATCTTGCTGCTGCAGCTTGTTGGCTCACTTTCCTCTCAGCCATTGTGATTTCAAACATTTGCAGCCATTCAAGGAATATTGGATTATAACTGTCAACCTTTCCATTGAATTTCAGCAGGGTTGCCTTGCATGGTATTGTGTTGTTGTGACTGTGTTCTGGCAGCATCAAGTTTTCATAGGTGGGTCTCCTCTGTATATTTGTCTTTTCACTTATTGTGAGTTGATTTATCACTGCTTTTCATGATTTCATCAATGATTTTTTGTTACTACTGTTCTCTGGTAGCATCAAGCTCTTGTAGGTTGGTCTCCTTTGCACATGTATGTTTTCATTTATTGTAAGCTGGTTGGTTACTGCTTTTGTGATTTCATTGATGATTTTTTTCTTTTCCTGTTCATCTTCCTCTTCTGCATCTCTTAATTGTTTTTTAAAATTGTTGGGTGACAATTGTAGCCTTCTTTCTCTCAATTGCTTGACTGTTATCTCATGCATTTGTGTTACCCTCTGATTTTCCTCATTGTTTCTCTGTATTGTTTTTAGTTTATGTCTCAATTCTTCTAGCTCTCACCCAATTCTGTTAGTCTAAGTTTATCTTTGAGTTGTTCTAGCTCTTGGGCTTGTATATCATTGTCTAGAATTAGCTGTCTATTCTTGTCTTCTAGATGTCAGCATATCTGTTCCCATTTTTCATTCTGTTCTTGGAAACATTTGTTTGATTGTGCTAGTTCAGTTGTTAGTGCTTTAATATCTGTTTGGAAATTTTCACTTTGATTTTCTAGGCAGTTGTCCATTTCTAATTTTTAACTCACTCAATGCATTTTCATTCTCCTGTTCTAGTTTCACCATTCTTTACACTAGCATTTGTATCTCAGCTCTCAGTATTGTCTCTATCTTGTTTGTTTGTCTTAGAATGTTTAAGACTTTGTTGGATCCTGTTTGTGGGGACATATGTAGGGTTTCTAGTTCTGTGGGAGATGCATCTGTTTCTGAATGCTTTTTCTTGTGGTGGGAGTTGTTTTACTTTTGCCACTCTTGGCACTACCTCTCTTTCCTCTTGTGTTTGTCATTCTGATTTACAATTAGTAGTGGCTTGCCTCTCAGTATGATTCTTTGTTTCTGAACCTGCTTTAGGTTAGGTGTAGTAGTAGTAGTAGTAGTAGCAGCTGATTGTGTCCTATGTTGGTATTTGGTTGTTCCTTTGTTGCTGCTCCCATGTCAATTGTTGCCTTTGTTAGTATTCCATTTATCATTATAGTTATCATGTTGATATTATCCAGATTTGTCATAATCATTATAGGTGCTTGATTTTTTGAGTTGGTGCTTGAGCTAGTTTTCTGATTCTTCTTCTGTTTGGGGATTATGTTCTTGTCTTCATAGTATGCTCCCTCTTCTACAATCATGTTGATATGTTTTCTGCATTTGTCTTTTCTATGCCCTTTCTGCCTGCAATTGTAGAACTTTATGTCTCTGTCTCTTACCTTCCTTGATTTTCCTTCTTTGTTTTTTATGTTAATAAACTTCTCTGCTTTCTTTTCCTTATAAGCTTTGGTCCCCAGCTTGTGATTTGTAGCTATTCTGCCATTCTATTGGATTTTCTTTGTTCCATACTGCTTTCTCATAGATGTGGGCATTTTTCTTTATTGTTGCCTCTATGTCTACAGCTTTCCTGATCATCTTTTCTAACTTATTGTTAATGTCACACTTAATCTCAAATTGTGTTCTGATGTTATCCAGCATTCCCTTACAAATATGGGAAAAAAGGTTGTATTTCAAGTATTTGTTTCCCCTTGAACTGAGTGTCAGCAATCATTCCACTTGCTGGATGTAGTTTCAGATGTCATCCATCTTTCTCATTTTTGTTGAGTTTAGTATGATTCAGTACTGATTTTTAAAACTTTTGTTTCTGTAATACCCTACAAAGTCTCTGATTAGTAGTTTGTAATCTTGTTTTGTGTATGTATCTAAGAGTAGATAGTGTTGAGATGCCACTCCTGTTAGATATATTGGGAACCTTACAGCTGCTGCTTTTTGGTTTGCTTTTCTCCCAGCCATTGTGATTTTGAACATTTGTAACCATTCTAGGAATGTTGGATTGTAACTATCTACTTTTCCATTAAATTTCAGCAGGGTTACCTTGCATGGTATTGTGTTGTTGTGACTGTGTTCTGGCAGCATCAAGTTTTCATAGGTGGGTCTCCTCTGTATATTTGTCTTTTCACTTATTGTGAGTTGATTTGTCACTGCTTTTCATGATTTCATCAATGATTTTTTTCTTCTCTTCTTCCTCTTCTTCTATTTCCCTGAACTGTTTCTTGAAATTTGAGGGTGATGCTTGTAGGCTTCTCTCTTTCCTCTTCTCAATTATCATTTCATGCATTCTTGTTGCCCTTGGGTTTTCCTCTTTGTTTTCTCATATCACTCTCAGTTTATGTCTCAGATCTCCCAGTTCTCATTCTTGGTTTTTTGTGACTCTCATCTCTATCTATCATATTCTACTGATCTGAGTTTGTCTCTAAATTGTTCTATTTCTTGGGCTTGGATGTTGTTGTCTAAGATTAGCTGCCTGTTCACATCCTCTAACTGTCAACATAAGTTTCCCATTTCTTGTTCTGTTTCTGGAAACATTTGTTGGATTGTGGTTTGATTCTTTGCTTCTTTGTTCTTAACTGTCATGGTCACAATGTAGCATCTGCTACCAAGCTTTAACAGAGACTAAATTATTCTTTTAAATTATTGTTCCTCATTATATGTGGGTAGGGATGTACTGATGTTAACTTTGTTTTACTCTGACATGAGATACACTATCATTAACCTTTGTTTAACCTAAAGTAACTTGATACTGTTAAGGTATACCACTGTCACAGTTCTTCTCTGTGATCTGGCTATGGCCTCCAGCCAACTCTATGGCCTCCAGCCAACTCTAATCTCTGAATCAATCCACATGTGCCTCCATCATTGATTGAGTAGTTCCAAGTCTCAGCTCATCAAAGTACTTATGTGTACCCTATCCTAACTCAGTGCAGCTCTCAATGCTGTTTTGTAACTGACTTAAACTCAATTTGTAATGTGTACTTATGATACTTTGCAACCTGGCAATGTCACTAGCTGCTTAATAAATATTACTTCAGCCATTACCAAAAACTATTGGCTTTAATTAATATAGTTAGATAAAGTAAATAATTACTTACAGCTTCCTACCTTACATTTAAATATCAGTACATGCTTGGTCTATTTATCAGTCTATTTATAGGTCACCTAATTTGACAGTATAATATAGATATAACTTACAATAGGCTATCCAGCCTTTTCTCTGATATCAATTATTTAATACATGTAAGTGAATGAATTGATAGTCAGCTAAACAGAGAAAAAATCTTATTCATATACCTAACCTAAATGCAGGTTCATGGCTTGGATCAAGGACCCTCAAATCACTCCCAATGTGTGCCCAAGCCACTACTACTGCATTTACCATTTACCTTGACATGATTGATAGATTAGCAAACCAAATGAAATCTAAAGATAAGATTTTCAAAGAATTACTTCAACAGTTTCCAAATTGATTTCAGCTCTATTTATATTCTAATTCAAAAAGTACCTGTTGTTCAAAATTTGAATTTAATTCATCTGCCAAAATGGCTAAAAATAATGGAAGTGATTTCACCCCTTTTTTAGTCAAATTATTTGATGACAAGTACTAATGTGCTATTTTATTTTTTAGTTGCATTTACAAAAAAATGATGATAAATAAACTTAAATTGTTTTTAATCAATAAATCATAACTTGATCTTAATACTGACTAAACCTTTGATCTTCTCTTCTTTAGCAGCATTATTCTTTGGATTATGCTACACTTTGAAGATTTTAGTGTTGGAAGTGGTAAGAGCATCAATAAGACCAGTGTTGATGATGACAGAGTAAACATATCTTTTTGCATACTGTGAGATCTTGCTTGTGAGCTGTTTTGTGTTGTGTCTAGTATAGGAGTGCATAGAAATTGCTTAATTTTGGCAAAGGTTGAAAGAACAAATGTGTTTTAGAATACTGAACCCTGGTAGTTCCAGGTTTTATAGACTTAGTAAATGGTTGATTCTTGATAGATGCCTACAATGCATCAATGTTAGATTTTTATTTCAGTGAAGGAAAGTTTTCTGGAAAAGAGATGTAATGAGCTTCATCAGAGGAAGCATCAGTTGTGATGGCAGATGTAGAAGAATTTGCAGAAGCTTAAGGCTTGACTGGAGACAGTAAGTGTGAGGGAGAAGTGAAGTGCACATCAGTTGGCAGAGATTGAGTTGATTTAGACATGTTGATTTGGAATAAGTAACAACAGCTTTTGTAAGGAAGAGAAGAGCTTCAGATGCATCATCTCTATTTAAGCAATTGAACATTTGATACAACAGAGTTTTGTGATTGTCTTTTACAAATGAGGCTGCCTCATCAAGGGATGTAATACCACTGAATAATTGTGTAAGAAATTGAATTACAGAGTGAGCTGCTAACCTGACTGTTTTCAGCAAGAGAAAACATAATAGTAACAAAATAATATTAATAATAGCAATAATAATAAAATAAAAACACTAACATTATAAAATGAAAATAATTTTGGAGATGACTGGACATTAACAACTTAACTGATATTTAAACCAAAGTTATATTTATAAAAAATAGGGAATTTTGTAAATAAAAAAAATATTTTAACATGTAGATTAGATTGATATGAATTCCTGTATAATGATTACATAAATGTTGATGTTCAGTAAACAGCTGAGAAAAATGTATTTTAAGTGATCAACAAACCTAAATACTCAGAAATTTGAACAAAAATATACAACAAAACTGAATATTTTCAAAACTAAATAGTAGCTAATCTAAGCAACTTTAAATTTGCTAAACCTTATTCTTTTGATGGGAGTTTGTGGATTTTATGCATTTATTCTAAAGCAGAGTTTTGTTCATCTTCAGATGTGTTGAAGTGTTTTCCATGGAAAATATTTATTTATCTGTGTAGTCTCTATTGGTGCTTGTTTGTGCATCCCTACACAAATATGTATATTGATATAATTATAATAGATTAAATATGTACAGGATTTATAAATATAATATTGACAAAAGTATTGTTATTAAATTACTATAACAAGGCATTAGTTAGTTACATTTGAAAATTGAAAACCAAATTCATTAATGTAGAAAGGTGCCTAAAGTTTGTGATGAACAGACTTGAAAAAAAACCAAGTAGGAAAAGTACTGGACAATCAGTTAATAGAAACCTCATAATTTTCTTATATTTAACTAATTACTTCAATTTTAAATCAATTTCACTTGAAATTTAGTAGTTTATGTTAAACTATTTAAAAATTTTCATGTTTGGAATATATTTGTTATTCTTAGTAAAAGATTGTAGTTTGACTACTTATCTGATTATTGCATTTACTCATATACAATTTTACAAATATTTATTAATTTAACACTGTTTTAGTGTTTAGAAATACTAGTTAAGATAAACTTTATTTACCCTATCTTATTTATATTTTGTTATTTAAATTTTTCTTTGTGATTGTGAGGTTGTGAAAAATTATACAAGTTAAATGAAGAAATAAATGATTCTATTCCTTCTTTGAACTATTAAATGTTTACCCCTAAAATTACATGTACATGTAACTATAGTTTTGCTGTTTCTCAAAAGTTTAAGAACTCCTTACTCAAAACTGTTTTAATCTAATAAGTAATTTAAGAGTTACATATACTATCTAAATGATTGTATAGTAAGCACTTGTTGTTTGAGTTTAAGGACAGCATCTCTGGTCTAGAGACTGTTATGCTAATCTAATTTGTAAATAAATTAAATAAACAGAAACTCCAATAGGATTATACTATAAAAAAATAAACAAATTTATAAGAAAACAGTATTGTAAATTACAACCAACATAATTCCCTTTACCAATCAATGACAAATGGAATGTTAAATGAGCACACTAATATTTAGTGAAAGAACAATATAGCATATTGAAATAGGGATAACTTCATGATGACATTGCAAATAAAACCACATCAACCAAAGACAAACCAATGATGTAATTCTACTTCTTGTAGCAGACACCTTTTTGAGACAAGTCATCAATGAGCACAAAAAGAAAGAAACTTTATAGAGTAGTTTGCATATAGGTAATAGATAAATCTAGATATTCATTTCTAGTAAAAGTCTGAATATTTCAAATATAAATAAAAATTTGAAGCCAAACCCAAAATTCTCATTTTCACTAAAATTTAACACATAAATATTTTAGATTACACTGTTTAATTAAGCCTAAATTCTTTAAAATAAACCAGAAATTGTCCATTGATGTCACAAATTCTTTCCTCACAAAACTCTAATTTTTTAAGATGATTTCTGTGAAAACAAAGGGCATGACAACAACCAAAAAAAAGAGACAGCCCATCTCTGCAAAATTTAACCAGAGTTTTCAAACACTGAGAATGCTAAGAACTTGAACCTGAATAAGCTCACAAAACTTATCAGAAAACTTGGAAGATAAAGCCTCAATACTCAAGCTTGAACTAAATCAAACATCCACTCAAAATTCCAATAAAATGTTAATAATTTTGAACTTCAGTTCCTTTACCAATTGCAAATACTTATTTTTTGCTTACAAAATTAATTCAGAATTATTATAAAATAATTTGTATTTTATTCTAAAAAAAACTTAGATCTAATGCAAAATTCAATTGAACTCAGAAGTTTCTTCAAAAAATACTTAAACTTAAGCTCAGAACGTAAAAACTATGACTCAGGTTGAGTAACTCAAACTCTAGTCAAGAATCCTGAATTAAAATTAATTAAGCGGATTTGACTAAAATAATAAATCTAAATTTATTGAAAATCCTCCATTTTTAAAAATAGCATAAGCAGTATTGTCTAAATATATATTTAGACATTTTAAGATTAGCCTATTTAAACTTTTAACACAAGGTCAGTTACACAAGAGTTAGATTCTTCTGTAAGAGTAAGCTCTGATTTACCCCTGTTAAATAGCACATATTCCTCATGTTGATTTCATTTGGCGAATTAAAAAACTTTCGAAAGCCAATCCTACAATATCACTTCGACATTTAGCACTACGGTAGAGACGTTTTGTAATGTTTACCATCTCAATTCTCAATAATGTTGGATATTTTTCACTTTAGTAGTGTAATTTTTTAAAATTTTCAGCTTACTCTAATGAATGCAATTTCTGTCCTATGCATTTCTACAGATTTTCCACTCTTCCTTTTTTTCCTTTCTAATAATTTCCTCAGAAATCCTAGATTTTCTAAAACATCAATGTCCCTATAAATGATTTCAAATTTATATCTCGATAACTCTTTTTTTTATCAATCTTTGCAACTTGAAATGAAAATCTACTATTTATTATGCTATAATAACGTGTTCTTTTAGCTTATTGGGTTATGCAGAGCAATTACAATAACGTATTCAGACGTTATCTTCCCATTATGGATCAATTAAACTTTACTTATTTTATTAAGGGCAGTTTATTTTTACTTTCGCAAATGTGTTGAACACAAAGTAGATCGAAAGTATATTCCCTTTTCTTCCGCTTTCATTTTATTTATATCATCAAATGAAATTAACATGATAAATAGGTTTAAACGCGTTAGTCGCTATTGAATTTGCTTGACGGATTCTTGAAATTTTGGTATGTGATCTTTATTAATAAATGCATGCTCCAATCCTTCGTAAATATAAAGTAGTTATAATCTACTGTAGGCGGCTGGATGGTGCTTGTTTGCAATAGAATTTATGTCTATGAAATAAATAAACTTATTTTTCTACATTAAACAATGTATTTTGCCCTTTTCTATCTCTATATTTGAAGGTCTCACACATCATTCACTTGATAAGTTATTAAATGTAATTTCCGAAGTCGCCTTAAACTTCGTTTGTATTTGAATATTGAAATTTAACGTATTTCTTAATTCTCCATGTTACTGTTTTAGAATCGTTAATAATGCAATTTTGCCTTTACAATTTGTATGCTTTAGCATGAAAATCAGTGGAGGCTGTTATGATTATCATCCGTTTCCATGTTGGAGAATTTTAAGTTCATTCTGAAACATGCTTTTGTTTTTTAAATATTTATATAAAACATTGCTTAAAAATATGTGAATGATTCAAACAATGCTCGAATGAATGCTATTTCTTATTTTTTTCGGAATTATTTACTCAGCATTTTGTTCCAATTTCAAAACTTTGGTCATAATCGTGACAACTATGTAGTTGAAGTTTCCAAAGGTTTTGTTTGTGTAAACATTTTGCTAGAACTGGGCATTATCACAGTCTGAAACGTATAAAATCACATGTGTCACTATTGGAAGTAATATGTTCGGCCTCATTTATTGTCAACTTAAACGATGAGCTTATCAACTATTCAATGCTTGGTGACCAGCTACATCAATAAATGTATTCGACGTCCAATGTGATTCCAAATTTTGCATTGGGCGTGGTTATTTGTGATATCACTTTTGAAATCGCAAAGTTTCAGCGTTCTTGACTGCTGCATTACTTCTATCAAAAATTATCATCATTTGGGCTGGTTTGGAAATAAATTGATTTAGTAATTTAATTACAAATTTATCAAGCAATTGGTTTCAGTTTCCATTGAAATTGACAAATGGCTTCAGTTACATTTCATTTTTTGCAGTCGGTGTGTAAGCAACAAATTTTATGAAAAGTACATAATCAGTGTTCGACTAACTACATTACTTGTGTAATAATTATTGCAAATGTCATTCTTAAGCTGTTAAACACTATTATCTATTTTATAGTACTTTTCTATGAGATTGTTGCATTTTTTCAAAGACTAGAACCAACCTGGCCATGACAAAGTACTTTGAGTGAGACCGATCATCCATAACAACTACCCTCTGTCCTAAAAGTCTGGTCACATCAATATAAAAAGGTTTAAGTGGATGAATTTTTTTATTGTTATCAACAAAACAGGAATAAAAATGACAATGATATATGTAACTAAACAAATCTATTTCCACCAAAAGTTAAAGAAATTTGGCGACGCACTTTTGTTTGGTCCACCACAAACTTCATAATATCTCTTCAGTGCAAATGGTTCCATGCATCGATAACTTCAGCATGCAAGGTATCACGATTCACAGGATCCCGG
>CABFPE010000264.1:871310-886597 GCA_900660155.1 Hofstenia miamia
ACGTACCACAGGTGTTGATGCTTGAAGCGGATCTGGCGTGAACTGAGGCGTTGTGTCGACCTGCGAAGGCGGAAAAAGCGGAGACGAGGTAGCGGAAAACTGAGATCGAGGAGACATGAACGAGGAGAGAGTGGGGATTGTCAGAGACTGTGGTATTGATATGTGTAAGGAGCTAACGACCTCGGTTTCCTCTTGAGCGGGATCTTCCTCGATACTGCTTAGGTTGAGATTGCGACGCGAAGGCATTGTACTGAGGACGCTGCGAGGGGTAGCGCAAGGGATTTGTAGGTATGAGGTGTGGGATACCAATTGATTGGAGTTGGTTGTCGGCCGTATTTCTGAGGGTGGCGTTCCAACCGTAGTTTGCTGCTGCCAACAGGACCCGGACTCGCTGCGCAATGATTGATTGTAAGTTTCCAGAGAGGACATCGTACTCTGAGAGAATTGAGCGAAGGCACTCCAGTTCGTATTTATCCCTGTTTGGTGTCCTAGTGGAGGCGAGGGCCTTACCAATCTGGTCAGCAACAACAGGCAGTTGATTATGGTCGAACGGTGCATCCTCCAACAAAGTAGAAATTGAGACTGGGGCAGCTGAAGTAGTAGGTTGAGAGTTCGAATGGTGACGTTGAGCAGATCCCGACTCCAGTGATTCCAATCGCTGGGTGATATAATTTTTATTTTCAGACTACAATTTGAGAACTGAATAAAAACAAAAAATGGCGGTATTTATACCGTGACAAATTAAAGCACAAAGCACCTGCTGTGACTACATTTTTAACAAATTGAGAAAATTAAAACATTGAAAAATTATGTAAATGCACTAAAAAAGTCTTAAATAGGAAAAATTAGAGGAGGAGGAGAATATGAAATAAGACGAGACGGTCTATCTGCAAGGTTGAGCGCTGATTCTATCCAAAATATGTAGAGATCTTTGGAAAAAACAAGAAGGGTCGCTAGCACACTTTCCATGTAGGTTCCGCCTTTGAGTCTTCCTGATCTTAATGCTCTCGCTAACGGCCAAGAATCTGTTAAGATGGTATCTCCGGGGCATGCTGCATCTGCTGCGATAAGGAAGGCTTGTAATTCTTTTCTGAATATGTGTGAATTAGTAATCGATTGATATGAGAATTCCATTCCATCTGGTCTGACAATGCCAAGAGAGTAAAGTGATGCGTCAGTGTACCAAGTATTACCAGTGGAGGTGAACGTAAAAGGTGCCCAAGTCGTAACAAACTTTGCTGCACGTACCATGGCGGTCATAACAATGTGTGCCAAGTTAAAATCTTTATGTTGGAGGTTGTACAAGGGTGCCAACACGTTGTAAGGGCCTATGAGTGGCCACGAGAATGTGAGATGACCGAGAACCGTCTGACGCTGCTTAAGAGAGAGATGTCTAAATTGTAACTCGCCTATGAGCTGGACCATTTCCTTACGTTGAGAGGTAGCCGCGATAAGAGCGTTCTGCACGTCAAAGTAAAAACCCAGGTATTGCATCTGCTGTAAGCCGTGTGAGGATTGTACTTGTACCACTGAAATGTTGAGATCTGCTAGTCGAGACACCCAAGTATTTACTATATGTAGTGCTGAGTAGGGGAGAACGATTAAGAAATTATCAATGTGTGCCCACGAAATAAGTCCTAATTTCCGGAACGGGAAGAGAATTGCGTTGGATAACATCTGGCAAGGAGCGACACTATATGACAGACCCATTGGTGCCTTCTGGAAGAGATAACGCTTTCCATTGTGAGCAAGGAATGTAGTGCGTTATTGGTGCTTCTTAATGACAGGTATGTGGTAAAACGCACTCTTCAGATCGTACTGAACCAAGATGTAGTCGCTCGGCGGAGTGTGCTTCTTTAGAGCGCGGATGACAGAAGGTAGATGGAACTTAATTGGTTTTGTTAAAGGCGTTAGGAAAGAGTAGTCCACCACCATTCGTAATCTTCCTCCGTGTTTGGGAACAAAAAATGCACGCGCCTGGAACATTGATCTGCGAGGAGCCTCCTTAATGACGTTAGCTTGCTGCAAAGCTGAGATGATGCGGTCTGCATGAAGTGAGTGTAGATCAGAGAGAGGACGAATTGGACGTTTGTAGACAGTTGCCTTCATTCGAGAGAGCGAGATGGACACTGTTAGTAAATGCATAATACGGGAAGGCACATGAAACTCCTGTTGGAACGCTGGCCAATTGACTTCGGACGAGTGAAATTCATATTGAGGGTCTGCTACAAGTGGTTCAGCTATCACTGTGCCTTGTGAGTCGCCAACGAACTCCGGGACCTCTGTAGCCTGAGGAGGCTTAAGAAACTCTGCAAGTTGGTAGAGAATTCAGGGTATGCACAGACAACAGTAGACTGGCATGGTTGAAGAAGTTTTCAGGAGACAAGTCCAGAATAGTGTCACAATAGATCAAATACTTGAATGAGTTCACATTCACAATTGAGCATAGGAAAGGCACCCTACATAACAATGCAGACTTCTGGACATCGCTACCAGAATATCAGAGAGATGCAGTAAAAATAGATGGAGAGAAAAAACTGTTTCAATTTTTGCCACACACTGAATATGAGGGATTGCCAGAAATAAATGTGGACAAAAAAGGCCAAGCTGTACTGCCAATACTAATGAGGGAGGAAATATCTGAAAAAGAAATAGTGGATAAACAGAGAGATTGCATAATCCTCAGTGAAATCATAAAGAAGATAGAAGAACCTTGGAGAACACTATCAAATCTAACAGTGGTGTAGCATCATCCCAAAAGAATAGCTGCAACAAACGAAGGATTAATGTCGAACGATTATAGTGATTAAATATAATCACAAATATGATTGTAAAATTTAGTTAATGATTCTATTCATTTTGTAAGATGCAACTAAGCTACAATATTGTGCAAATTAAGAGAAACTTGTTAGCTGATCAAGTAACATTTGACAAATTGCAATGAGCGAAATTACACTTACGTATGAACAGCCATATTGGCAGAAGAATTATTTGAAATTCAAAATCNGCGAGTGTAGAGCAGAGAGTGGACGAATTGGATGTTTGTAAACGGTTGCCTTCATTCGAGAGAGCGAGATGGACACTGTTAGTAAGCGCATGATGTGAGAAGGCACATGAAACTCCTGCTGGAACGCTGGCCAATCAACTTCAGAAGAGTGAAATTCATAATGTGGGTCTGCGATGAGAGGTTCTGCTACTACTGTACCTTGTGAGTCGCCCACAAAGTCCGGCACCTCGGTAGCCTGAGGAGGCTGAAGAAATTCTGCAAGTTGTTCAGTATTCATAGTGATTCCAGAAAGAATAGAGGCATCGTGAGTGGACCCGGCTGCATTATCCGGGAGTGCTGAAGGACTGGCTGCCGCTTCCGGTAGTGCTGCGGCTGCATTATCCGCAAGTGCTGCCATCTGCGTTGACGTAAGAGTGACTCCGGAAAGAATCTCAATCCAGTCCTGCTGTGGGTGTTGAACTGGAGATCTGGAAACCGCACGAGTAGCAAATTCATTGAACAATTGGATGACGTCGTCCATACGTAGATGAGCAATACAGGAAAGAAATGTTTGAAATCGCGGAACAGCAGAGTCCGGCAACTGAAAGTTAAGGCCCATAACGTTGACATCTTGGAGACGTGGTGGCATGAATAACTGCGGTGGAATCGTCTGAGATAAGGCTAAAATAGAAGAGTTGTGAAAGTTACTACGTACCACAGGTGTTGATGCTTGAAGTGGATCCGGCGTGAACTGAGGCGTTGTGTCGACCTGCGAAGGCGATTAGTGCCAGCATCTCCACTTTAGTAGATCCATAGATTTCTTTGCTTGCTCTCAACTTACGACTGAAAAATTGAATTGGGACTTCCTTCCCGTTTTTCATTTGTCCCAACATGGCCCCAATCGCCACTTTACTTGCATTGCAATACAGTATAAATTGTTCATTATAGTCTGATGTGTTAATAGATGGTAGTTTTGCCAGTTCTTCTTTGATTTTGTCTAATTCTTCCTGCTCCTGCCAGGTCCATACAAATGGTACTGATTTCCTCATTAATCTGGTCATCTTTGCTGTCCTACCAGCTATGTTTGGGATGAAAGTCCCGTAGTAATTGAAGAATCCCATTATCCTCTGTTTATTCTTCTTGTTATTAAGCTTTTCTATTTTACGGATCATTTCTCTGGCATTATCCTTCATGCATATCCTGCCTTTCTCTATCGTCCTTCCTAGAAATACTATTTTCTCTTTGAGAATGTTGCATTTGTTCCCATTAATACAAAGTCCAATATTGCTAACATTCTTTCTAATTTTTCCAGATGTTCTTGGATTGTATCACTAGTTACTATGATATTGTCTATATAGGCATCAACCCCTTCCTCCATTCTATGTGTCTTGTTTTTCAGTACTTTCATCATATATCTCTGTAAGATTGCTGGTGCATTACACAGTCTGAACGCCATATATATCCATTTGTATAAGCCATAGGGAGTTATGAATGCTGTCTTCTCAATATCGTCTTCTTCCATCTTTACCTGGCAGTAGGCTTTGCATAGGTCTAATGTTGTGAAATATTTATGCTTGTCTCCCTGCTTCATGAATACAGTTGGCTCTTCATATGGGCTCTCACTTGGACGGATGATTTTATTGTCAATTAGTTCTTCCAGTATGCGATTGTATTCATCCTTCATCTGTTCAGGTACCCTTCTGGCTGGCAGCTTAATTGTTTTGTCCATTGTTGTAACTATTCTATGTTTTTTGCCCACTGCTTGCCCCACACTTATCTCTGTAGTTGAATATACGTTTGTGTTTCTCCAACAATTTCCTCAATTGCATGATCTCCTGTTCTTCCAAATGTGGGTAATCTTTGATGTTTATTTCTGGTGTTCTGTATATGTCTTACTCTTCTGCTTTCATCCCTATTCCCTTGAGTCGGCCTTTGGGAGTACTTGTGATTTCGATGGTGTTTGTCCACTCGCCCTTGAGTCAGCCATGTGGAGTACTATCTGCTTTCCTTTGAATCTACCATGCAAGTTACTTGCTCCATCGTCGTCTTTGATTGCCTTCCAGATGAGTCTGATGTTAGCTTTGATGTATTTGCCGTATATTCTTATCTGAGATTTTTTCAGGTTCACATTCCAGTTCGTAGCGTTGAGAATCAGTATCCTTCCTTTTCCATGTTTTATCATGCAGACACTAGAGGGCATTGAAACTCGTTTGGTATTAATGCCTTTGTTGTTGTATAGCATTATATCAGCTGTTATAGTGTCTTCCATCTCAATTGTGTGCATTTTCCACTGATGCGGCTGTAGGTGGATGCAGTTGAAATGTAACCATTTTCATTTGCAAGTCCTTGAGTTGACCATGCAAATTACTTGCTTCATTGTCGTCTCTGATTGCCTTCCAGATAAGTCTGATGTTTGATTTGATGTACTTCCTGTATATTCTTATTTGAGATTTCTTTAGATTAACATTCTGATTTGTAGCATTAAGGATTGGTATTCTTCCCTTCCCATGTTTGACTGTACAGACGCTAGATGGCATCTATACTCATTTGGTGTTGATGCCTTTGTTGTTGTATAGCATTATATCAGCTGTTATTGCGTCCTCCATTTTGATTGTGAGCATTTTCCATTGGTGCGGCTGTAAGTGGATATCTTCCTGTAATTCAAATGTAATTGTTTTTTGCTTCCCTTGTTCTTCTTTGATCACCATTTCTTCCTTTCTCACCTTTATAGTTCTTTGGTGTAATTGGTGACACACCCATTTTTCATCAAAAAGTCGTCACCTAGGATAACTTTGTATGGCAACAGATTGTTATATGTGTCCACCACCACCAAAGACTGTTCGAATGTTGTGTTAGTGATCCTCATTTGTACTGCATTTATCATTCCTTTTGCATTGATATATTCTCCTGATGAATTAATTAGTCTCTTGTTGCAGCTGTTCAAATCTTCCCGTTTAAACCCTAGCTTTGTAGCACATTCATCAGTAATTATCAATGTTGCTGCTCCAGTGTTGATTGTTGCTTTAGTCATTACTCCATTGACTGCTATCATTATCGTATTTATTGTATCAAGGTTCATCAGGATCATTATTGATGCATGGTTTTTAAGAGTCAGTGCTCTAACTAGTTTTCTGACTCCTTGTCAGTTGGCAATATTTCGTCCATTTCGTCCTCTGTTTGCAGTACATCTTCCTCGTCGTAGTATGCTTCTTTGTCTATGATTACATTTATTTGCTTTGGGCAGTCTGGTTTTTTGTGTCCTTTTTGTCCTCAGCCATAACACTTGACGTCTTTCTCTTTTACTTTTCTGGTCTTTCCGTCTTTTCCTTTTACTTTTATGATATTTTCCAGTTTCATTTTGTTATAGGTTTTATTTGGGATGCGTGGTTTGAGGTTGTTCCTCCATGTTGGTCCATCTCTGTGCCATGTGGCCTTTTCGTATTTTCATGCGTTATTTTTGATGGTTGCTTGTATGTCGACCGCCTTTCTAATCATTCTTTCAAGCTTGTCATCTACATCGCATTTAATCTCAAACTGAGTCCTAATGCTTTCAGGCATTCCTTTGCAGATATGCAAGAACAGATCATATTTAGAATATCTATTTTCTCTTGAACACAGCATTAGTAGTAGTTCAACTTGTTGAATGTAATTTCGAATATCATTGGTTTTCTTCATTTTTGTCACATTTAGGATAATTTGGTACTGATTTTTAAAACTTTCGTTTTCATAGTAGTTTATGAAATCTCCAATCAGTAGTTCGTAATTCCTTTTCATTTCTGCGTCCAAAAGCAGATAGTGCTGAGAAGCTGCACCTGTTAAATATAAAGGGAGTCTTGCTGCTGCTAGCCTTCCGTTGAATTTAGGTAGTGTCGCCTTACAAGGTATCATATTGTTAGTTGTCAGTTGTGGTAAAATTGAACTTTCATACTTGGGTTTCTTGTGGTTTTTCACTGTGAACTCCTCCTGCAGTTGAATTGTCACTGCCTTTGTGATTTTGTTAATAATTTTTTGTTTCTCAGCATCTGAATCTTCGTCAGATTCCTTGTATGTCACCTCTTTGGGAGCTGGTATGTGTGATGCTTGCAACTNTTTGTAGCACATTCATCAGTAATTATCAATGTTGCTGCTCCAGTGTTGATTGTTGCTTTAGTCATTACTCCATTGACTGCTATCATTATCGTATTTATTGTATCAAGGTTCATCAGGATCATTATTGATGCATGGTTTTTAAGAGTCAGTGCTCTAACTAGTTTTCTGACTCCTTGTCAGTTGGCAATATTTCGTCCATTTCGTCCTCTGTTTGCAGTACATCTTCCTCGTCGTAGTATGCTTCTTTGTCTATGATTACATTTATTTGCTTTGGGCAGTCTGGTTTTTTGTGTCCTTTTTGTCCTCAGCCATAACACTTGACGTCTTTCTCTTTTACTTTTCTGGTCTTTCCGTCTTTTCCTTTTACTTTTATGATATTTTCCAGTTTCATTTTGTTATAGGTTTTATTTGGGATGCGTGGTTTGAGGTTGTTCCTCCATGTTGGTCCATCTCTGTGCCATGTGGCCTTTTCGTATTTTCATGCGTTATTTTTGATGGTTGCTTGTATGTCGACCGCCTTTCTAATCATTCTTTCAAGCTTGTCATCTACATCGCATTTAATCTCAAACTGAGTCCTAATGCTTTCAGGCATTCCTTTGCAGATATGCAAGAACAGATCATATTTAGAATATCTATTTTCTCTTGAACACAGCATTAGTAGTAGTTCAACTTGTTGAATGTAATTTCGAATATCATTGGTTTTCTTCATTTTTGTCACATTTAGGATAATTTGGTACTGATTTTTAAAACTTTCGTTTTCATAGTAGTTTATGAAATCTCCAATCAGTAGTTCGTAATTCCTTTTCATTTCTGCGTCCAAAAGCAGATAGTGCTGAGAAGCTGCACCTGTTAAATATAAAGGGAGTCTTGCTGCTGCTAGCCTTCCGTTGAATTTAGGTAGTGTCGCCTTACAAGGTATCATATTGTTAGTTGTCAGTTGTGGTAAAATTGAACTTTCATACTTGGGTTTCTTGTGGTTTTTCACTGTGAACTCCTCCTGCAGTTGAATTGTCACTGCCTTTGTGATTTTGTTAATAATTTTTTGTTTCTCAGCATCTGAATCTTCGTCAGATTCCTTGTATGTCACCTCTTTGGGAGCTGGTATGTGTGATGCTTGCAACTTGCTCTCATTCCTTGGGTGAAATTATATTTTGTGGGTTTGCATGTTACTTCTGTTCTCTTCTTCCGTCAACTGTAGTAGTCTTAGTTTGTCTTTCAGTTGCTCCAATTCTCCTGCTTGTAGATCATTATCCTCTATTAACTGTCTGTTTGTCCTTTCCAGTTCCTGATTTTTTTCTTGCCATTGTTGATTTTGTTCTAAGAATCTTTTGTTGGACTCTGATAATTGGTGTAAGGAGTTTGATCTCATTTTGAAATAACTTGCTTTGTTTGTCTAACTGCATGTCCATGTTTAATCTAATTTCACTCAATATGGTTTCATTTTGTCTTTCCATCTCTTTAAATTAGATGGTTAGTTGTTCTATTTCTTGTTTTAGGAGTGCTTCGTTTTTTTGGCTCTTCCTCAGCATATCAATTATGTCTGGTGGGTTCTTTTCTGGAGGATTCATCTCTGAGGGTGAATTCAGAGGTTGCAATTCCGTGTCAGAGTTTTCACCAAATTATGGTGATGATCATATCATTCTGGGGTTACTGCCTTGGTTGCAGTTTTCTTTGCACTGCCTTTCTTACCTTTTGTCATATTTTCTTTCTGGTTTGTAGTGGTCCTCCTTATTGATCACGATTCCAGGATCCTGTTGAGGTGCTTTGGTTTGGTTTTGGGTAATTCTCTCTGTTGACTAGTTTGTTTTTCATGTAGCTGTCTGTTGCTTACTTCCACTTTCATTAATAGATTTTGTCGTAGTATGCAGGTAGTTTCACTGAATGTTTCTTTTGAGAGTTGCTATTCGTGGCTGTCATGGTCGCCATGTAACATCCTCTACCAGGCATCATTACTATTTATCTTTTATTACTGCATAACACTAGTCGTAGTTTTGCGGGTAGGGATTTACTTAATTAGATAATGCTTTAGCTTTTGTTTCTATTAACACAATGTAACTAGATTTAACTGTTCACTATTTAGGTGATGAAGCCATGCAGCAATTTCTCCAATGATCAATAATGGGCATCTGCCTGAAGCTGATCTCCACATCCAGTTTCACCAATCCTTCAATGTTCCATTTGGTTGAGTTCCACATCTCAGCTCATCAATACCATTTATGTGTACCCTATCCTAGCTTAGTACATACTCAAGACATGACACAATTCGATTTAAACTCTATTTTGTAAAAGTGTTTCATTTGTTCACAACCTGACTTGTTACTAGCTGCTTAATTAATGTTACATGTACACATTACCAAAATATACTGGATTAATAAATGTATTAATGTAAAGCAGCTTCCTAACCTACATTTATAATTTAATACATGTTTGGTCACTTTATCAGTCATTCATGGACCACTAATTTGGATCTAAAATACTATTAATATATTCCATAGGTTTTGTTTATCCAACCATTTGTTTGAAGTTAATTATTTAATACATGTATTAAATGATCACTAGTCAGCTAACCAAGAGAAAAACTCCTACACCTAACCTATGTGCACTTTTGTGATCTGGCACAAAGACCCTTGAATCATTCTCTATGATGGATCCAGACCACTACTAAACACCACTCGATTAGCTCGATATCATATTAAATAATCAAACCATTATAGTAGAACAAAATAAGAATTCCAAATAAAAATCTTTATCAATTGCTTACAATGTTTAGTTCCTATATATAGTAAATCTAGAAAAATACCTGTTGATTTCAAATTTAAACTTTTCGTCTGCCAAGATGGTTGCTAATTATAATGGAAGCAATTTCGCCCCCTCGTTTTGCCTAAAAGTATTATTATCAACTGATACTAATCTCTTATTTTTGACACATATTGTTTCTTGGTTGCATAATACAAATAAATCTAAATTAATCTAATTGATCTAAATGCAATATTTTTAATCATCATTTCTTCGATCTTATTCTCAACTTTGCTCAACATTTGCAGCTTTTTGGATTTTATTTGGATGATGCTTCAGGATTCCATAATCACTCTTGATCAAATTGTACTATCGTTAATCCAGCAACTCTAGTTATATTGACTGTAGCATTCTGTTTAGGTTGGGAGTATTTAGTGGTGGAGGGTCAAGACCTGACTCAGATCAATGCAAGTGAAGAGAATTCCAACTTGGTAACTGCTCCATTTTTTTGGGGAAACCACAGAGTTCGCCAACATAACTCACAGTGCATGGATAGTGTTCTCAGTAATTGTGTGCGATTTGTAACCTAGTAATTTATTGCATTGATTACCCTTGTTATTGTCATTGAGCAAAAAACAAATGATAGTGCAACCAGGATGCTTTTGCTTTTTATAATTTCTTACATATAATATCCCGACATTTATAAGTGTACATGAGAGCCCTGGATACATGTGAGCAATCAATGCTGCCAGTGGAAAGTGGGAACTCTTCAGTGGTTGGACAGTTGAAATACAATCTGGTATAGTAACACTGTAAAAAATGTAAGCTGACTGGCAGTGTTCAGGGCTCTGAGGCACCTCATATGTATAATAAGTTTCATTATCAGGACTTGAGAATTTAGATCTAAAAAGGGTTAACCTACATTGAATTAAAAGTGACATGTTTTATTTGTAAATGAATCAATGGGAAAACCTCTAGTCATAAACTTAACTTAAGAGCACATCAGAAAGGTTGGATCATGCAGCTGCTCCAAAATACCTTTAGTTGGATCTGGGGAACACCTGCAGACTACTCTCATGCTTGAACATTTAGCTTTCACTAATATAATTAAATAACCTGAATAAAAACAACAGAGTAAATCCAGTAAAATGCATTCATCACAATCACATCTATTATTGCATATTTATATCAAAATCTTGTAAACAATTAAACAATTAGCAAGTACCTGTTCATTAACATTGTTGACAATTTTCCTGCTGTTTCCTTGCCTGCCAATATTAGCAAAGTCAGCATATATTAGTGCATGCAAGTTCGTCTTTTGTTATTTTGCCAAACTATTTTGCTGATGTAATTTAATATCAAACTGCACTACTTAAACATTGTACAAAATAATCAAAGGATAATAATAGTGTTTAATTTAATCAAGTTATTGTGCTACTAGTCTTAGTTGTGTCCTTGATCTCTCATTATTTGACCACACACACAGATTATGCTACACAATAAAAAATAAGAATAAAACTAAAAGATGGCATGATAAGGAAAATAAAAAAGGAAAGACTTAAAATGCCAAATGTGTGGAAACAAAGGACACACAAAGAAATATTTTAAATGCCAAATCAACTTTATTGAGGAAGAAGACGCCAACTTTGAAGAAGAGGACCTGATTGAAAATGAGAATGAACAAAATGAGGACACCTACGAAAATCAGGAAAATTTAAACTGAAGGGAGTGCTACTATGAAAAAACATGCACCTGTTCTAACAATAACCAACCTAATAAAAACAAATACAATTACAGTTGCAGTCAACAGTATAATGGTCAAAGCTACGGTAGATATGGGAGCAGTTATCATCACTGATGATTGCGTGGTGAAAATTGGATTTAACAGAGAAAATCTACAAAAGAAAAGAGCAGGCTAATAAATGCCTCCAGCAAATACATTGACATTAAAGACAGACTAGAAAAAATACTGATAAGGATAGCAAATACCACATTCCAACAAACATTTACTGTAATAGACATGGAAGGAAACCTGTTGCCATATGAAAAGATACTAGGAAATTATTTCCTAACCCAAAACGCTGCATAATAGATTATACAAACAAAACCATATGAGTCCAAGAAGACGTTATAACAACAGAAGAAGAATACAAGAAGAAAAGACAATAATGTTCAGACTATTAGATGACACCAAATTACAGCTGAAGAACTGGAAAATGTGCCAAATAACAACCAATGATAAAATAAACACAGAAGTAATGATGTATGAGCAAGTTGGAATAAACACCAAATAGCTGTCTTTAATGTCAAGTCTATGCACAGTCAAAGGAAAACTGACCATACTGATATTAAACGTGACCAATAGAATGGTCAACCTGAAGAAAGAAAAAATCAAAATCCTATGGAAGAAGATAAAAATAGAAAAAATGCTGACAGAGATAATGATTAATATAATCAAAAACCAAGATGAGCAGGACTATCAAATACCAGATTTTTTAAGACGTACAATACAAACATCTCAACAAAGAACAAAAGACTGAGCTAATAAATCTACTCAGGAAACATGGAAATATCTTCAATTTTGGTGAAATCAGCGTAGGCAAAGTTGTAGGGGAAACACATAAGATCATTACAAACACAGATAAACCAACATGTAGACCATCCGAAAAATGTTTTCAACAAAATCCTAAACAAACTTATAGACAATAAGATTATTAGACCTAGCAAAAGCCAAACGACATAGAAAAAACCCCCCTTCATAACACCCTACAGGTTATTTGAATGGATGTATATGGCATTCAGGTTATGCAACACACCAGCCACACTCCAAAGATATATTACAAAAGAACTCAAACAAAACAATAGGAAAGTGGAAGATGGGATAAATGCATGCATAGATGACATACTAATAGCTAGCAATACAATACCTGAACACATTGACAAATTGGACAGAACACTTGAAATCTTACACAATGCCAGACTAAGAGTAAATGGAAAGAAATTTGAAATTCTAAAAACACAAGTTCCCAGGAAGACAAATTGAAAAGGGAAGAGTAAAGATTAAAAATAACACCAAGGAGATGATACAAAACATAAGTAGCCCCAAAACAAAGAAAGATCTCCAAAAAATAATTGGTTTTATCAATTACTACCAGTCATTCATACCAAATGTGGCCCAGAAGACAACCAAAATGACAGCTTTATTGAAAAAGTCCACAATATTCAAATAGACATGGAAGGAACAAGAGCAACTTGACAACATAAAAAATGAACTCACTAAGTTACCATAACTGAACACCCCAGAATATGATAAAGAATTCATACTAGATTGCGACCCCCAGCAATGTAGCAATAGGCGCATTCCTAAGCCAAAAAAAAACAACAAAAAAGAAGCACCAATACAGTTCTTTAGCAGAAAATTAAAACAAAGCAAAGAGAGCTATGGATTGACAAAGTTAGAATTGTTAGCATTAGTGGAAAGCCATAAGAAATTTCGATATTTTTTAATAGGACAAACATTTAAAGTACATACAGACAATAGTGGCTTAGTATGGCTCAAGAAATATGTTTGTCATTATTTCTTTGACTGCCAGCAATTTTTATGCTGCATAATGCAGTTTGTCTGCTTGTAGCAGAATTATAGAAATTATAAAAATAAATTATCAGTAATGTTTAAATATGAAGTCTACTAAATGCTTTATAAACGTTTCTATGCAAATTCTAAACATTTCCTTGACGTCTTCTAAACGTCTTTTAAACATCTTCTAAACGCCTTCTAGACGTCTTCTAAACGTCTTCTAGACATCTTCTAGACTTCTTCTAAACGTCTTCTAAACATCTTCTAGACTTCTTCTAAATGTCTTCTAAACCATTTTAAGACGTGTTATAAGACGTCTTCTAAACGTTTTATTGTTTATTGGGTATGACAAAGCTTGAGTCGAACAATGCACCTAAAACAGAAAATAAGTATGTGCGCGTACAAAATATTATAAGAGAAAAAAATAACTTAATCCTTCTGAAAAACGAAATAATTCGTTTCTTATGCATTATCATATAAATACTTAGTATCTGATAGATTTTTTTCAACTCAAATTTAAATTGTAAACTTTGATATTTTATGCAAATCAATATGATAGGTGGGCTGCAATTTACAAAGGGTTGGCTTAGCCCTCAGAAGCCCCCGACGCGCCGGGCCTGTAATTAGCTAAACGAAAATAAAAAACTCCTAATCATATCCCTAACATTTCTTTATAAATTGTTACAAGGAATTTCAATCTATTTATAGTTAATTTAAAAAGTACCTGTTGATTTCAAATTTTAAATTGTTCGTCTGCCAATATGGCTAAAAATAATGGAAGTGAATTCGCCCCCTTATTTTGCCAAATTAGTAGAATCGACAGATACTAATTATAATCAATTTCACTGATATTTCTTGGTTGCATAATACAAACTAATATAAGTTGATAATAAATTTTTATGATGTATTTTTTAATCACATTTTAAATTCGATCTTAGTTCCTTTCCACTGACTATCTTTCATTAGCAGCTTGATTCGTTGGATGTGCTACACTCGCCACTACTGAACAGTAACTGTTTAACTGAACATTGTAATTAATAATCAAACTGTAATGAACTAAAGATAAGAATTCCCAAAAATTTTCTTCAACAAATTTTTACAATGGTCTTGCTCTATTTTTATTTGAGTTCAAAAAGTACCTGCCGATTTTGAACTTCAAATTATTCGTCTGCCAAGATGGCTAAAAATAATGGAAGCAATTTCGCTCTCTTCAGTTTGCCAAATTAGTAGAATCGACAAGTACTACTTGTTAATCTTTTCACTAATAATTTCTTAGTTGCATTATACAAAAGTAATTAAGATAAGTAATTTATAATTTATTTCTAATCAAGTTTCAGTTCTACCTTAATACTTCTTTGACTGACTATTCTTTCTTTAGCAGCTTGATTAGTTTTGGATTGTACTACATGTAAAAATTTACTGAATTTCAAAATTTACTACACTTAAGTTGATATATATATATATTATTAAATATATATATATAAATATATATATAGGCAAAGCATTATAGCAATGATGCTGTAGCTGACAAAATTGCTTTTATGTAGTTACTAAAATCGTCACTTGAACAATTGCTGGATTTCCGAAAATTTAGATGCAGAACATCCATACACACAGCTGATAGTGAATCTGTTAAATTAAAATGTGCACTTAATAGTGATGTAGACGTGATAAACAATTAACTTCAGTTGGAGTTGACTCAGAACTACCCTGGTGAAGCTATGTCACAAAACAAACAATGTGTTTGCAACCGCCTGCTTGCTGTAACTCCACATACTCAGTTGCATGGTCACCATATTGCTTTGCAAATTAAAAACTGGTGCTTTTGAAAGAAATTCAGCAAGAATAAAATTGGATATATATGGTAAGTTCAATGAATTTGCTTTCTCCATGTAAACT
>CABFPE010000264.1:887597-898541 GCA_900660155.1 Hofstenia miamia
GGTCAATCACTGTTTGCGTTTGTGGAGATAGTAGTAGTTGTGTTGAAGTTAGCAATTGTTCTTCTTTAATAATTTCTTGCTGCGATTTCGTCACCATTTTGCATATTTCCACTGGTGTCATTATTCCACCCTTCTTCAGCATCTCGGCCCTTCTAATTATTTTCGTAAAAGTGCATCTCGGGCTGTCTCTCACGTGCCGTTTCATGTTTTCATTTATCACTTGTTGTATGTTTTTCTCTTCGATTAGTTTTGTTATGTCTTTTGTGTCGGCTAGTTTTCGTTTGACTATTTTCCTTGTGGTTATCCATGGCTGGTTGGGGAGTTGTTTTAATCTTGTTTCTGAAGTTGCACCCCACATGTACTTTCGCATCGGCTCTTCGAATATTTGTATTTTGCTCGGGCATATTCCTGTCATGTTTGCGAGTTCCACTATTGACATTCTTCCCGTTGGGTGGTATTTTGTTATCAGCCTACTCATCAATTTCTCTATCATCTGCATTGGTTTTTCGTTTTTGTTGGGCGATTCTGTCTTTTCAACGTGACCTTTTAATATCCAGTTTTTTGTTTGTGTATTCATCGGTGATAACGCGATTTCAAACTTCTTTGCTTTTGTAAGTTTCACCCTTTGGTTTCTGGATACGGGTAGCCTGAGGTCTTTTTCTTCCGTGAGCCATATCGCTAGCAGCCATGCGGACGTTCTATATCTGATCTCCGGCGCGTTCTTCTCCTCCAATATCAATTTGCGGAAGTCCTTCTTTGTATTTAATTCATATGCTCTGTTGATTTCCGATAGTACCATTTCCACCGTTTTGTGGTATTTTCGTACTGGTGCTTCTATTTTTATTTCGGGCCATGATTCCTCCGTTTTCTTTTGCAGTTTCATGTTCGTCCAGACTTTTTGAATTTCTTCTAAGTGTTCCTGGCGTTGTGTCATGCTGCATTTAATAAATAGTGTCATGGCTTTTTCTAATCCTTCGGTCTGTTGTAGCATTTCCGCTGTTTTCGTCTGTTGGAAGAGATCTATAGCTATGCTCTGATCTATATCCGCATCTAGTAGGATCGGCAAATTACTCCCCTCCAACTTAGCCGGATAATTTTTCAAACGCATTGTGCCGCATTTTCGTGGTTGCCATAAAGTAGGGGTGCAACGTTTCCCCATCAATTTTGGACATTCGTTTCTCGCGCTCTCTAGATCTTATTGTACGCTCCGATGTTGTCTCCTATACTGAAGCAAATCAAGCGAAAATAATAAAGGTTAAAGGAAAAGATGGTAAGACAAGGAAAGTAAAAAAAAGATTTCAAATGCTATGGTTGTGGACAGAAAGGACACAAAAAACCAGGTTGCCCAAAACAAATAAACATTATCAGAGATGAAGAAGCCTACTACGACAAAGAGGATATATTACAGATGGAAGACGAAATCAATGAAGTATCACCAACCAACGAGGAGTCGGAAAACTAAGTAGAGCACCAACTCATGACAACCGTGCATCGATAATGATCCAAATGAACCTTGATATGATGAATACGATAACAATAGCCATTAACAGAGTGATGACAAAAGTGACAATCAATTTGGAGCAGCAACATCTATAATTACTGATGAATGCACTATGACACTTGGATTCAAGTGAGAAGATATAAAGAATTGTAACAAGAGATTAATTAATGTTTCAGGGGATTATATCGATACAAAAGGAATGATAAATGTTGCACAAATGAGAATTGTGAACACAATGTTCAAACAACCTCTAGTAGTAGTGGATACACATAACAATTCACTGCCATATGAAGTTATATTAGGAAACGATTTTTTGACAAAAAACAGTTGTGTCATTAACTATGCAAATAAAACCATAAACGTAAAAGAAGAGGAAATGGAAATTGAAGAGGAACAGGAGAAGCAGAAAACGGTTACATTTCAACTGCATCCACCTACAGCCTCATCAGTGGAAAATGCACACAATTGAGATGGAAGACACTATAACAGCTGATATAATGCTATACAACAACAAAGGCATTAATACCAAACGAGTTTCAATGCCCTCTAGTGTCTGCATGATAAAACATGGAAAAGGAAGGATACTGATTCTCAACACTACGAATTGGAATGTGAACCTGAAAAAATCTCAGATAAGAATATACGGAAAATACATCAAAACTAACATCAGACTCATCTGGAAGGCAATCAAAGACTTGCATGGTAGATTCAACGACTTGCAAAGGAAAGCAGATAGTACTCCACATGGCCAATTCAAAGGAGAGTGGACAAACACCACCAAAGTCGCAAGTACTCCCAAAACCTGACTCAAGGGTGTTGGGATGAAAGCAGAAGAAGGAGACACATACAGGATACCCGAAATAAACAACAAGGACTATCAACATTTAGAAGAATGGGAGATTGTGCAATTAAGAACACTCCTAGAGAAACACAAACATATATTCGACTACAGAGAGATAAGTTTAGGTCAAGCAGTAGGTGAGAAGCACAAAATCGTCACAACAACAGACAAACTGATCAAATTACCAGTTAGAAGGGTGCCTGAGCAGCTGAAAGAAGATTACAATTGTATACCAGAAGAATTAATTGACAATAAAATCATTTGGCCAAGTGAGAGCCCATATGCTGCACCAAACATGTTCATAAAACAGGAAAACAAGTACTGTCTATGTATTGATTTCCGCAAATTAAATGAGGTAACAAAAAAGGATTCCTACCCCATACAGTGAATAGAGGATATGCTCTACGAGGCTAGTAAACACAAATATTTTACAACACTGGATTTATGCAAGGCCTACTGGCAGGTGAAGATGGAAGAAGACAACATTGAGAAGACAGCATTCATAACTCCATACAGGCTGTACGAATGGATATATATATGGCCTTTGGACTCTGCAACACACCAGCAACATTTCAGAGGTATATAACGAAGGTATTGAAGAACAAGACACATAGAATGGAGGAGGGAGTCGATGCTTATATAGACAACATTATAGTCACAAGCGATACAGTCCAAGAACACCTGGAAAAACTAGAGAGGACGTTAATGATTCTAGAAAACGCAGGACTTTGCATTAACGGAAATAAGTGTGACATCCTGAAAGAGAAGATAGTGTTCCTCAGAAGAATGATAGAGAAAGCAGGATATGCATGAAGGACAATGCCAGAGAGATGATCTCAAAGATAGAAAAACTGAACAACAAAAAAGATATACAGAGAATTATGGGATTCTTCAATTATTATGGAACCTTTATTCCAAATATAGCTGGCAAGATGGCAAAGATGACCCGATTAATGAGGAAGTCGGTACCATTCATATGGACTTGGGAAGAGTTGGATAACATCAAAGAAGAACTCGCGAAATTACCCTCTGTCAACACACCAGATTACAACAAAAAATTATGACAAACAAGAAACGGAAAAGAAGTACCCATTCAGTTCTTCAGCCGCAAGCTGAGGGCAAGTGAAGGAACTACGGCTCCACCAAGGTGGAGATACTCACATTGATTGAGAGTATTAAGAAATTTCGACACTTCCTTTTTAGAAGAGAATTTAGAGTGTGAACGGACAATAGTGGATTGGCCTGGCTGAAGAAGTTCTTGGGAGACAAATCAGGAATGGTTTCTCAGTGGATTGAATACCTAAACAAATTCACATTTATGATCAAACATAGAAAAGGCACATTACATAATAACGCGGACTTCTGGACATCATTTCCAGAATATCAGAGAGATGCAGCGAAAATAGACGGAGAGAAGAAGCAATTTCAGTTCCTGCCACACACTGAATACAAAGGACTACCAGAAATAAACGTGGACAAAGAAGGTCAAGCAGTACTACTGATACTGATAAGAGAAGAAATAACTGAACAAGAGATAGTGGACAAACAAAAGGATGATATGATCCTAGGTGAGATCATAAAGAAGATCAGGGAACCTCGAACTACACTATCTAAAATAACAGCAGGATACTATGAATGATACAAATGGAAGATCAACAGGAACGGACTACTATACGTCAAAGCTGGAAATAACCACATCGCAATACCTGACTACTTCAAGAGAGAATTAATAATACACGAGAAGGGTCACAGACGGAAAAAACGTTTAACGCATGATTCATAATGAGAGCCATCAGGAAAGTTGTGGAAGATATCATTAACAAGTGCACTACATGCCTCCTCAACAACAAACAACACTTCCCAACACCACAAGCACTGCTAGAAAAAATCATCACAACTCAACCTAATGAAATAGTCCACATAGATCTTGAAATGTTATCAAAGGATGCAGAAGGCTATCAGTACTTACTAGTAATGGTAGACAATTTCACCAAATATGCAAGGACGGTTCTGATGCAAAACACCATGGCGGAAACCACAGCCAAGATAGTTTTAAAAGAATGGATACTGAGATTGGGACCAATGGAAATGATCATAACAGACAAGGGGCCTCAATTTCAAAGCCGACTTTTCCAAGAAATGGTGAAGCTCCTAGAGATCGAAAGTGAATGAACAACTGCATACCATCCGCAGGCTAATGGAGCAGTAGAATGACTGAATCGAACACTAATTAAGCTAATCAGAGTAGCAACAACATGAATAGGAGGAAGCAGATGGAGAGAAGTTATTGAATGATTGAATACTATTATAACACCTCGGTACATGCAATTACTGGAGTATCACCATTCAAGGTGATGTTTGGAAGAGAGGCAGCAACCCTGCTTTCAATGCACTACACCAACTACAGCAGAAAATTGGACAATGCATACTTACAACAATTAAAAAACCAGATCACAGGGATTCACGAAACGATGTGTCACAACATAAAAAAGTCGGCAGTGAGACAGCAACACAATTATAATAAAAAAATTTATGGTCACACACACAAGGTAGGAGACAAAGTATATGTGTTCAAACCAATTAAACTCACCGACACAAACCAAGTCCGGAAGTTGAAAATAGTATGGTCCAGCTCCCACACAATAACACAACCACTACTGAACAATGAATATATGCTAGACAATAATAGACTATTACATTTTCAAAACCTGAAGAGAGCAACAGCAGACATTGAAGAGACAAAATAGATGACAACACTGAATTCAAAATATGCCGAATTAATGGAAATGAAACTATATACAATATGTATGATTTAGACAGCTTACACGAAGAAGAATTTGACGATGAGTACACAGCAGATATCAGAGATGATGATTCGAGCCGAAGAGTGCTGCCCCAGAGGAGAGTGAGAAATAAACCTATATATGACCCTGAAACATGGGATATAAATTTACTAACTGCATTTAGGAAATTAGAGGAAAATGATGCACCCCTTAATGAAGAAGAGAGTGCGCAGAACCCAACAACCAGAGGAGCTCTCAACAACAAACAGGAGAAGGAGAGTGTAAAGAAGTAAGTTCTCAAACTAGACGTCGAATTGAGGCAAAAGGGATGAGAACAAAGAAGCGATGAACAGATGAAGTAGAGTGAGAAGGCGTCCTAGTAGTCCTCAAGGCCAATTCAAGGGCAGGGAGACCAACAGACAAAAAGCCTCTCCCACCAGGGATCAGCACCGCCGATTCAAGGGCATGCAGAAAACTGGTGTGCAGTGCAACATTCCCTCCTAAAGTCCATGGCGCTGATTCAAGGGTGGTGAGACATGAGGAGTTCCAGGGGAAGGTGTAAGTGGTGGAAGAACCATGGAGATATGAAAGCGATTCAAGGCTGACGTCATCTCATCTGGGAACCACAGCTGATCAAGTGCCAATAGGAGTAACTGCAAGCCAATTCAAGGGCGAAGCAGTAGAAAATATTAGCACAGATTCACAGCCCTCGGAATGTGAACTGAGCACCAGTAAGCAACCACTAAGGATGACTCAGCTACACACCTCCTCAGAAACAACTTCAGAAAGAACTATAAGATCAAAAGAGAGAGAAAAACGAATGTCATAAATCAATGGAGATACCTTACACCCTTACTTTATGGGAACATTGAAGATGTGCTATAATGCATTTGCAAAGCTATCCCCAGAAACAAAAACTCATATACAGAAAGTCGCGAGAATCAAAGGGAAGTATTTACCAATCGTGCTCAATGCAAACAATACACAAAAGTAAATGTCATCATAAGTTATCCGCAAGAAATGAATGAGACGTTAGAAAGGCCATACATGAACAGTATGGTTCACGTCGTATTTGATGATGCATTCACATTGGATACAACACAAGCAATAATGGCCTACAAAGATAAAATCACCGAAATTCTGGAGATAAACATTGACAAAGAAAATCTCACGATTATACATATATTGAAGCAAAAAGAATATACAAAGAACTTAGAACAGAAAATAGATGACACAACGAGAATGGCAAGGGTGCAAAATATCAGAGTGGTAATTGTCACAATATCAACGCAATAAGACATCCCCGAGCACCTAGAAGAAGCATGCCTGTCAGGCGAGAATATCTTCCCATGGGAGAGAACACAAAAAACTACAACAATCCCAGAGCTATTACAATTTGATCTACAAATAGATTACTGTGCACAGATCTACAGAATTATGGTAGACCCATGCATTGCGATTGAACTCTACAGACAAACAAAAACAATAGAATTAACATCAGATATGGATGGAATAGAAAAGGCCAACACACTATTCATAAAGTGTAGTCTGATGCAACGACAAGAATATTTACAACAAATACAAACGATTTGGAAGAATATGAAATTGCAACAGAAGGTAGAGGAAGTTTGGCCAGAAATAAAATCGATGCACCATCACTGAAGTTTCACAAATTGGTAGAAATAGCACTGACAGAGGTGAACAGAGCATACGAATTAAACCTGAAAAAAGACTTTAAACATTTACTATTAAAAGAAAAGAATGCACCTGAGATATGCTATAGAATGACGGTGTGGATACTAGCTATATTCACAACAGAAGATGCAGAAATAAAACTACAGATCTCGCGACACACCCACCACTAACTAGTAAAAGCAAAGAAATATGAAATAGTGTAGAATCAGGCCAATCCACCATTAGAGTATCGTTTGTAGAAAAACTATTACTTTTCTCAGATAAGATAGTAAATGGAGTTGGCCCTTTTCTAATTCTCTCCTTTACAATAAGTGTTCAGTTTATTAACTTAATTCAATATGCGTGAGCCTTGCTAGCTATGTAACTTACTCCAACTTATTTAGGTAAAGCAGAGAGGATGGAAGACAGGATCGACACTCGAAGGTCGACATGCATGTCCTGGAACTCACAGACCAGCTGCATCTACATATGGAGCTGCCATTGTAACGTAGAAACCATCAAAGGAATTGGTATGTGAATAGCGAACTCAGTGTGATGGGATTTGCAACTACTTAAGAATTTAGTGCATTGATTGTTTTTGTTATTATGAATTTGTATTAGAAACGAATTAATGCAACCAGGATGCTTGAGTAGCTTATTATTGAGCCTTACATGTAATACCCCTACATATATAGAAATAAATAATAGCCCTCAATACATGTAAACAATCAACGCCGCCTGCAGAAAGATATAGAGGTGAGTCAGCCAAAGGTCTACCTTAAGAAACAATGAGCAACTTGTTGTGACTATTAAACAATCTATAAGTAATAGAATATAAAGGTACGATCTAAATAACCATCTAAATGTAAGTAACATTAAATCACCAATCATCATATAACATAATAAATAACTGAAGTTCATTGATAAGGAAGTTAGCATGTAAAACATAAGAGTTGCAATCATAATAACAGGCAAGCAACGATGAGTAGGAAAGCTATAATGGTAAAAAACTCCTACACCTATCTGTAACCTAAGAGCACACAAGGTAACTACAGCTGTCGCCCTCCCCGCTGTGGAATAGCTATTAGGAGGCTGCTCCAGCATACCTTTAACTGGATGTGGGAACCACCATACAATTACCCTAGCTCGTAAACGTTTAGCTTTCCATCATAATATAAAATAACCTGACAAGAGAAAAGTAAATCCAATGTAAATTTGCTCATCAATAATTACATCACTTCAAGTATATTTATAGCACTTGGTAATAAACAACTAAATACTCGACTAGTACCTGTTAATCGTTCTTGTTTACAGTTTTTCCCTCGTTTAATATTTCTGCTATGATTACGCAACGTCAGCGTTAATTTGACTATGCTGTTTGACCATCTTACGTTTTGTCAAATACTGTCGAGCATAATTTTAAATGTAATTGCACAAAACGTTTTACAAAATGAAATAATCAATCCTATCATGTGTTTACATTTTAATCATTATAATCATTATAAATATTTTTAGTCTTTGTTTCATTCATCTTTCCTCTCATCTTGACCACACATAATAGTTTTAATGGATTATGTCACACAAGCTGCGAAAGATGGTGAGATTATTCCCATCACTGTTATTGAACAGACCATGCAATCCCTGGAACAGTTCTACTGTGAAGAAGAGCTCTTATCGTCTTCTGCTATTGAGGTGTCCCTGGTACCAAAGCCCTCATCAAGGCTGTTAACTTGCAAAAATTCTCAGGCACTACCACCACTCCTGTGCATATGCCCATATGGTTGATTACTGAGGATGAAAGTATATTAACCATCAAACACCACCCAGATGAGTTCACAGACAAGCTCTCTATTGCTAACCATGTTATCTAGAGCAACCATGATAATGACGTGTTAGGCCTTATGAAATGGTGCCTCACAGAGATGTTTACTAAGGAAGAGTTGGTCCTGCTACAATTGCCAGGGCAATAAATAGCCCTGGACATAGAGTATACCACATCTTGACTAAAGATTTCCAACGCCCAGATTGATAAGCTCTGCCTACATGGACTTCAAACTATGTTTTGGGAGGTGATCAAAGATGTGAAAATCAATTATCTCATTACTATTGCAATGTTAAAGAAGAAGGTCAAGTTCAACCAGGTTGAGCCAAATGTGGAGAAGAACAACTTGCTATGCATACCTCCAGCATGCATCATGACTCCATTGATCCTCCCATCTTGGCAAGTAAAAAAGGGGTGTAAGAAGGTCTCCAAACTCCTCTCTGATAAGATTAACTATGCATCAACAGCCACAGAAGTAGCAAAAGCCATGCAAACCCCAGAGTACAAAGAAACCAGAGATACTCATATTGAGGGCAGTAATCCTGAACATGTCTTTATAGATGGAAAACTGACAATTGAAGACATCTTCCAAAAAGGCAGCCAATATCAACCCAGTTACAGAAGATCCACTACAAGATTGCAACACTAGATCCTCAAGTCCTCATATTATTCCAGGCACCAGGAGACCTTATGTGGGTTAACAATGTTGAAACCCTAACAAGATATTATGATGTCATGAAAAGGATCAAAATAATTATATGATCCAAGCTGAAGTTACTGATCCAGAGGAGATGACTCTCTAACAGGTTAACAAATACTGCTCACATTTTATGGACCATGCCACTCACATGGGGTCACTTAGAGAAGTGTTCATGTACTTCTACCCAAACACTAGGATTAGCATAGAAGATGCCCACACTTCAGATACTAATGCACTAATGATTTTGATGGTTGCCTTAAAAGGTCTGTAACTCTATGAGCATTTTTATAATACATTTACAAGAAGATTGAACAACCTACTTTGTAACTGTCCTAATAGCTCCTGATTACCAGAGATAGAAATCTTTTGCCTAAGGAATGAGGCTGTAACTCAGAGAGTGACTTTGATACAAATTAACTGGTGACCCAGATACACTGAATTATTGTCTTGGGACAACATCCTAGCTATTGAGCTGGTAGAGGAAACCCATAAACTCTTGTCAGGACCTATGGTCCAACTCCTACCACAAACTTAACCATGCAATTGGGGGGCGTGTAGAGTCACTTGGGGCCCTATTTTTCCTTTTTAATTATTTGGCACTCTGAAAATAGTGTTACATCTTTTTGACGTCCTGATTTGATGATTTGGTGCTATCAATTTATATCAATTTCTTTTAAATCAATTTATTTGTAGTTTTGAGTGCAGGTATTTGATAGAATTATTATTTGTCCCCTCAGTTAATATTACATGTGATTGCTTGTTTTAGCTTTGCAAGGGAAATCATAAATATCTGAGGGAACTGTAGTGAAGCACACAATAAATTTGTCTTCAACCAACTGCATTTGATCTTTTCTCACTTTTATTAACTAGTAAACCCTTTTAGATTCATCATCAAGGATTTGGTTATGATAATCATTGCTTAAGATCTGGTGACAATTTGGGAGGAAACTGCACTGGGTCTGAGGCAACAAATAGCTTCTTAAAGGTGACAGCCTAAATCATGGTAACTTTAGGTTACAGTTAAGCATAGGGAGTAAGAACTTTTTATTTGATCAATTCATAAATGCACTATAACATCACACTGCATATATAATAAGCTGTTGGAGAATGAGAATGCATGGCAATCATGTGTTTGTTATTCTATTATATTTATATACATGATCTAAGTTAACAGAACTCTGAGATAGGTTGTTTTATTGAGCTGGAAATTAATACTTGATACACACAATTAGCACCTTTGAAAGTAGAGATGGCTTTGTAGATATGGCTTCCCTATGATGCTGTAGCATCATCCAAAGCAACTAAGCTGCAAGCGAAGAATAATGTCGAATGATTAATAATAATTAGAATTGATTGTAAAATCTAGTTAATTATCTTAGTTATTTTGTAAGATGCAACTAAGCCACAATATTGTTCAAATTAAGAAAAACTTGTTAGCTGATCAAGTAACATTTGACAAATTGCATTGAGCAAAATTACGCTTACGAAGGAACAGCCATATTGGCAGACGAATTATTTAAAATTCAAAATCGGCAGGTACTTTTGGAAAATTTTTATAAATAGCTTTGAACTAACCAGAAATTTGATGAACAATAAATTCTTCAGAGTTTATTTTATTTTCAT
>CABFPE010000264.1:910125-925672 GCA_900660155.1 Hofstenia miamia
CTTCCTCTGTTCTGATCTCATACATTTTCCATTGATGCGGCTGCAAATGTATGTCTTCCTGCAATTCGAACGTGATTGTTTTGTCTCTGCCCTGTTCTTCTTCAATGTTGATCTCTTCCTCTTTGACTTTGATGGTTCTATCTGCATAGTTGATAACGCATTTGTTTTTTATGAGGAAGTCGTCTCCCAAAATTATCTCATATGGTAGCATGTTATTGTGCGTATCTACTACTACTAATGATTGTTCAAACATTGTGTTCACCACTCTTAGCTGCACTGCTTCCAATATTCCCTTCATATCAATATATTCGCCAGATCCATTTATGAGTATTTTGTTACACTCAGTTTGTCTTTTAATTGAGCTATTTCCTCTTGCCTCAAATCTTTGTCTTTGATCAGTCATCTATTCTCTACTTCCAGCAAGTCCTGTTGTGATTGTGCTGGCTGTTCATTCTTGCTTGTTTTGAGTCGAATTATTTTACTCTTCAGTTGTGTTATCTCTGCGGCTTGTATATCATTGTCTTGTATTAGCTGCTGGTTTGTTATCTCTAATACATTATTCTTTTCTTGCAGGAGCTGATTTTGTTCCAGAAATCTACTATTTGATTCTGTTAGTTGCTTCGTGAGTGCCTTAATCTCGTTCTGGAATACTTCACTTTGCTCAATTAGTCTGGTATCCATATCAACTTGGATATTTCTGATTGTTTCCGCACTTGCTAGCTCGATGTCTTCTATCCTTTTTGTTAGTAAACCAATTTCTTCTTGTAATAGTTTCTCGGTTTCATTATTTTTTCTCAGAATTTCCATAATCTCTGGGGTTCCTGGTTCAGAAGAGGATTCCTGTCTTATTGACTCTGGGGTTTGGGTTGCTTCGGAATTCCTTGGGTATGATGACGATCGTGTTGCCATGGGGGTGGTGGTTTTCAGTATCACTTTCTTTGCGCTTCCTCTCTTACTTTTGTTGTTCGTCATTATTTCTTGATGTTGTAGTGGCTTTCCAGTTTGGTTACGATTCAAGAATCCAGTTTGCACTTGTTGTGGTTAAGATTTTCTGCCTTTGCTGACTTTGTATTTCCGTTTACTGCTCTGTTGCTTCCTTTTTCCTTTTCCTTTGAGTTGTCTCAGAATTTTGAAAGAGTATCACTGTGTGTTTCCTCTCCGTTGACTTTGTTCTTATTTGTCATGGTCGCCATGTAACATCCTCCACCTGGCCTATTTGCACCATGTATTATTGTTAATAACTACCACTCAGTAAATTGCGGGTGAGGAGTTACTACATTAATGAACCGCCAAGCTTTTCCTCTCTACTTAACTAGCTAGGTTAATTGAGTACTAATCATAACTATTTAGGTGACGAAGCCGTGTGACGTTTCCTCTTTGAATCATCTGTGGGCTACTGCCCAAAGCCGATTTCCACATCACAGTTCCTCTCCTTCATGAATGTTGTAACCATCTACTCTGCCATTAAATTTTGGTAATGTGGCTTTACAAGGGATCATATCGTTTCCCACTTCTTGGTTTAGTATTGAGTTGTTGTATTTGGGTTTCATGTTTTTTGTTGTCCCTTCTTCTTTTCGCAATTGTGTGGTTATTGCCTTTGTGATCTCTTCAATGAATTTCTTTTTCTCCACTTCATTCTCATCTTCCGAAGAATCTTCCAATAGGTGATCATGGAGTGGTGAAGCTTGTAGTTCGCGTTCTTTTCTACCTACGAACTGAAAGTTGTGGGACTGTATTTTGTCTTGTTCTTCTTTGGTCAGTTGCAATAGTCTCAGTTTGTCTTTTAATTGAGCTATTTCCTCTTGCCTCAAATCTTTGTCTTCAATCAGTCGTCTATTCTCTACTTCCAGCAAGTCCTGTTGTGATTGTGCTGGCTGTTCATTCTTGCTTGTTTCGAGTCGAATTATTTTACTCTTCAGTTGTGTTATCTCTGCGGCTTGTATATCTTTGTCTTGTATTAGCTGCTGGTTTGTTATCTCTAATACATTATTCTTTTCTTGCAGAAGCTGATTTTGTTCCAGAAATCTACTATTTGATTCTGTTAGTTGCTTCGTGAGTGCCTTAATCTCGTTCTGGAATACTTCACTTTGCTCAATTAGTCTGGTATCCATATCAACTTGGATATTCCTGATTGTTTCCGCACTGGCAAGCTCGATGTCTTCTATCCTTTTTGTTAGTAAACCAATTTCTTCTCTTAAGAGTTTCTTGGTTTCATTATTTTTTCTCAGAATTTCCATAATCTCTGGGGTTCCCGGTTCAGAAGAGGATTCCTGTCTTATTGACTCTGGGGTTTGGGTTGCTTCAGAATTCCTTGGGTATGATGACGATCTTGTGGCCATAGGGGTGGTGGTTTTCAGTATCGCTTTCTTTGCGCTTCCTCTCTTACTTTTGTTGTTTGTCATTATTTCTTGATGTCGTAGTGGCTTTCCAGTTTGGTTACGATTCAAGAATCCAGTTTGCACTTGTTGCGGTTAAGATTTTCTGCCTTTGCTGACTTTGTATTTCCGTTTGCTGCTCTGTTGCTTCCTTTTTCCTTTTCCTTTGAGTTGTCTCAGAGTTTTGAAAGAGTATCACTGTGTGTTTCCTCTCCATTGACTTTGTTCTTATTTGTCATGGTCGCCATGTAACATCCTCCACCTGGCCTATTTGCACTGTGTATTATTGCTAATAAATACCACTCAGTAAATTGCGGGTGAGGAGTTACTACATTGGTGAACCGCCAAACTTTTCCTCTCTCCTTAACTAGTTAGGTTAATGGAGTACTAATCATCATTTTTTAGGTGACGAAGCCGTGTGACGTTTCCTCTTTGATTCATCTGTGGGCTACTGCCCAAAGCCAATCTCCACACCACAGTTCTCCTCCTTCATGAATGATTGACCTAATCCACTGCACCATCTCAGCTCAACGAGGACTAATTATGTGTACCTTACTTTAGCTCAGTGCGTGTACTCATGTCAAGTTGTAACTGACTTAAACTCAATTTTGTAAAGTGTTTGTTGGTTTGATTATGTAAAGCAACCAGGCATTGACACTAACTGCATTTAAATAATATTAAAGTAGCCATTACCATAAAATTACTGGCTTTGTAAATTAATTAATAGATTGCAGTTTCCTATACTTACATTTAATAACAATACATGTAAGGTCATTTATTTGGTCGATTATAGTCAAGTCTCCTACTATTAAGAATAGATATATATTCCTAGGGTTTGGCTATCCAGCCATTTCGAGCATTTATTAATTTGTACATGTATCAATCGATAGTCAGACTAAGCAAGAATCGAAAAACTCCTATCCGTAACATAAGTGCAGTTTCATGACTGGCCAAGGACCCTTCCAATCAATCCCATGATGGAATCCAGCCACTACTCAACACAACTTGCTTAGCTGAACATTTTATTAAATATCAAACCAGATAAATGAAGAATGAAAATAAAATAAACTCCGAAGAATTTATTGTTCATCAATTTTCCTCTAAAAGTTTTCAGTACCTGCTGATTTTGAAATTTGAATTATTCTTCTGCCAATATGGCTGTTCTTACGTAAGCGTAATTTCGCTTGTTACAATTTGTCAAAAATTACTTAATCAGCTCCAGTAATTTTCTTAGAATGTACAATATTGTAACTTGGTTGCATCTTACAAAATGAATAGGATAATTAACTAAATTTTTACAATCATAATTCTGATCACTATTAATCATTCGACGTTAATCTCTGTTTGCAGCTTATTCCTTTTGGATGATGCTACAACATCACAGTTACAATGCATTCATATGAGAATTTCTATCTTCATTTAAGGAAGAACACTTGAAGGTTTTGTTGATCATGTGGACTTTTAACAATATATTTACCTGAACACTAGGAATAAAGAGAATCATACTTTTATGGTAAAAGTAGCATGTTTGAAACAGCAATTCAATTAAGTGCAAAGTTTCAACATTCTGCTCAAGCACATTCTGGAATTGATGTGTCCATGTTTTACAATTTGCAAATTTGCTAATAAGTTTGGAGAAAATTTTTTGTAAATGTGGAAAGACTAGTTTTGTTCTTTAAATAGACAACATGCATTTAAAAAAAGCTTGACTTATCCAATTATTTTGTTTCCTATTATAATTGCCTTATAATCTGCTGCATCTTACAGATTGAAAAATACACTACTTAAATAATTTAATGTATGAAATATAATACCTAAATATACTTCTATTGAAGCAGAACCTAGATTACTGCTGATAAATTCTTGAAATGATTTATATTTTCATAATTTGTTCTCAAAAATTCATTTTGGAATCTGAAGACATGCAACTCTATCAAATTTTTCACCTGAGCATGTTGAAAACTATTTTCTTCCAATATTTTACAATATTAATATATAATACTACAAAAGTGCATCAAAAACATACAATCAATATACTGTCACTGAGAATATATAAAGGCACTAAAGATATTTTTAAAAAAGCACTCTGAGAGCACAGATCTCTGCCACACAGCTTGTGTCCACCAGATCAGCACCAAAATTTAATGGATTTCTCCTTGGGCAGAGACGCACTTCTGGTGGAAATTGAGGTCAATCCATCTATTACTTTTTCCATAAAGTTGCTAACAGACAAACAAATAAACCAATGCTGCCAAAAACATAACCTCCTTTGCAGAGGTAATTTTGTTTAAATGAACCCAATGCTCTTTGTTGTCTGGATTAACTAAATTATAGCTGTCCCACTCAATTTTGTATGCTTGTTTTTATACTAAGGATGGTTAATTTCTACAGGCATTTTAGTCCACAGATGTTTGAGGTATTAATACAGGAATTTTGTATTCATTTTAATGCGTGAATTGAGACCAACATTTTTTAATCAGGCTGACTAATGGTTTATGAAAATTTAGTTTACTGTGGAAATTATCAAATGCAAAAGAAATTAGGAACATTTTAAATGAAATCTATGTAAACTAGCAATGAATAACTGTGGTTTCTAAACCAAAAATTATGGCTTTAATAGTTGCAAAGAAAATTATTTATAACCAATGTCATTATGAATTTCCTCCCAGGTTGTTTAAAAATTAAAAGATTTTTGTTTTTAGCATTTTCCAATTAAAATATAAGAACAATTACATTTAGAATAATAGAAAATGACTGAAAATATAAATTATTAAATACCATTATATAGTGAAAGTTTGACTACAATACAAGAAATTATAAATTATTTGTCATATATTTATAATTTCATGTTTAAAATGTCATGTTTATGTTTATAATATGTTTTTAGTGTAATGTATATGTTTATAATATGTTTGTAATGTCATGTTTTCATTTATTACCTTCATTCTTATGTTTTATATTCTTGTTCAAAAAAAGCTTAAGACAAAGCTGTTGTTTCCTCTGGATCATAAAACATTATTCAAGAAAGACTAAATACATGCCTGTTGAGAATATCTCAATTACTTGAATAATTTTTCAATCAGGTTCGTAATTCAAAAAAATACAGAAAATACTTGTTTATTTAGCAATCAAATTTCACTAAATGCCAAAACCATGAAGCTAATATTACTTAAACATCAAATTTTCTAATTCCATATAATATTGTTGCTAACTAATATAATGAGTGAATTATTATTTATACAGTAGAGCTTGGAAAACTTGAATCCTTTCTAACTTGAATCAATGTCTATGTTGAAAAAATTTCAGTCAACCAAAGGTTTTCATTTGTATACTGACCTCTATAGTTTGAATACCTGTACAACTTGAATGTTGAATGTGCTTTTGTGCAAGATTGAAGGGAATTAACCTGCAAAAGTTAGACAGTTCTCTGCCTGAAAAGGTAATGAAGTAGGCAACACATTTTATGTCTGAATTTCTGTTTAATTTACGTCAAACCATGCTGTGAAACTTTTTTGTTTTGTGTGTATTACCCAATATTTTTCCTTACTGGTTTTGATTTTAGTGCTGTAGTGCATATAATAATGGTTGGATACAAATGGGTGCTTAATGATCTTGTGCTAAAAAACAAATTAGATATCCTACAACAGATAGAAAATCACATAATTGCCAAACATTTGGCAGTTGCATACAATGTATCTCTGGATACTATATAAGGTGTTATGAAAAGTAAGGATTAACTTAAAAACAGGTGTTATGATGAGAATGATAATGCTAATTCTAAACTAAAAAAATCAATTGTGATTATGCAAAGGTAAATGATAAAATAGGGGAGTGGTTTACAGCAACCCATACTAAGAACATTCCAGTGACAGGGCCTATGATCCAGCTAAAGGCCAAGCAATTTGCAGCATTTTTTGTACAATTCTAAAAATTGAAAAAGCTTTTAAGTACAACTTCACCGCACTATTTGTAGTGCTAATTTTTATTTTTTAAACATTACATATGCTATGTTTATTTGAACCTTGATAAGTTGAAGACCTGTTTAAGTTGAATTTTTCTATAGCATTGCCCAATGTTAAAGTTTTCCAATTTATACTGTAGTACATATATGTAATTGTTTTTAAGTGCATATTTTAATTGCCTTATAAATTTTGAGGATGTATCAAAGAGAACAGTGTTAGATAGAATGGAATTTGCTAAAGAGAAAATCTTTTACTCTAATTTATTTTGCTCTTGAGAAGTTATGTGGAGACATACTCCTTTTCACTGAACATATAAAACAAAACCTTGTGTATTTCATTTTTAGATATTTGGGAATAAAGCAATACATGCTTAGGGTCCAATACAAAAAAACTTTGATTTGTCAATAGGAGTGGTGAGGTGATTCTGTTTAAGCATATATTGAGCTTCCATTGCATAATTACAGTACAGAAATGCTTTTATAAAAAAAAATAATAAAAAAATTGCATTTTGATTTTCACTTTTTGCCCTGAATTCAAAAGCATTTGGTGTTTTTGTTTTAGCCATTGATTACCAAAAATTGTTTTAGTTAACACACAAAGTCCTACATTATTAATTGTAATAACCTATTTATCATGTATGCTGTAATCCCTTACATATTCCAATTACAGAAAGAATTATTATGAAAGAATGGAAGAATTTAGTGCTTTATTTATCTACTGTTAAGTGATAAACAAATAACAAACTTTTTCAATGTTTAAGTGTTAGGGACACACATTCTTGCTTGGGAAAATATGGTGACTAATAAATTATGCACATGGTGAATGTAATGTTATTAACACAGAGAAAAGGGAACCTTTAAGTTCTTGTTACAAAATTATTTATGGTGCTGCTAAATCATTAAAACAATTAGGAAATCAAATAATGCTTAATACTGAAAAATGATTACAATATGTGTAAGCTATTACTAATTAAAAACCCATGCAAAGTTACAAATCCAATATATTATGTAACACAATAATAGGCTTAAGCAAATATTGTCATTTTCATATCCTTTTACCCATGATGAATTTTATGAGGTTGGTTGTTATTTATGTGAACTAAATCTGTGAGAAGCATAAAATTTGCCAATGTACAATTTTTTCAATTATAGCTAGCTATTGAATGTTATAAACATAAATGTTCACAAGAAGTACATATTACTAATTTTATATAGTCCCCAAAAAAAGTTTGTAAGCATGTGCTGCTTAGTAAGTTTTAGACTATATAAACATAAAATAATGACTATAAAGTGTTATTATATAAGAAGATGACGAAAAATCCATAACCAGAAAGCAGTAGTGACAGTTTGGACTATAATTGTTATATGTGGAGACATTTGCTTGATGAGCTTTTGGTCTTGTTAATTTTGTGTTAAATATATAAATGATAACATGTTTTTCAAATTTTTGTAATAATTGGGTGGGCAAATTTACACTGTGGCACCCTATCCATTATTTCTTGATTCTAGTTTTACTGCCAAATGATATATTGGCTAAGATACACATGTTATAACAATGTCTGATTACTTAAATGGAACTATGGTAATTATCTACCTAGTAAGCAATTTATGTGGCCAAATGTTGGGGCCCACATGGACCTTAACATTTTCCCACATAAATTGTTTATTGGATATTGCCTGGAAGATTCGTTTTTGTAATTTTTCATTAGTATATATGTGTTGTGTTAACTTAAAGGACACTATTCAAATCAATTATCAGTTATGTAATTGTAAACATTTATCTGATTTCTATATTTTATATACTCATTAATGATGAAATTTCTGCAGTAATTTTAGGAAATCATGATGAATGCTGGAGGGAAAGTTTTATTTGTTAGTTTTAGGCATAAGAATTGATAACAAAATTCTTTAAAAGAAGCTCAATTTTAATATTTTTATGTTTTTTGCCTATTTACATTATTTGATTAGTAGTATACATAAGGCAGCTTGACTCCACTTTTGTTTACTTAAGAAGGGGGCAGATTCTATTGGATGCCATCTAATGACAAAATATTTTTGATAAAGTTAAATTGAAAAAATTAATTTTTTTGATGAAATTTATATTTTTGATTTTTAGGATTTGGACAAACTAATATTTTTGATGCCAGGTTTCATTTAAGGCATGGTTGTTGTAACAACACCATGCTTCAAGGAAAATAATTCATAGATCCAAAAATCAAATATTTCAAATGAAAAAACCAGAAAATGATGTGGCATTTGCATTAGAGCATGTTTCTAAGCACATTAATATTGATCAAAGCAAATATTCAATAGGTAAAAACAACAATTTCTTTGTTAGCCAGCTCTATGTACAAAGTTCATTTTGTTTTTCACAATCAATACATTACATCCCAAGGGTTACATTTTCATTTTCAAATACATTGCTATTTTTCCATTTTAAAAATTCCATGTGTTTAATTTGTTTTGCTAATATCCAAATGCATTAATGAGAAATGAGAAATAAAATATGAAATACACTAATAAATGATAAAGTTCATATTGCAAATTTTATCTTTTTGTCTTTTAATATTCGTCAAATGTTTATGTTGGGATGGGAATGCTGTAGGAAACAAATGCAATGTGCATTTGCATTTTATAAATTTCACACAGTAGTATCTAAATTAATGATTAAAAAACAAGTCAAATGAGATGATAGATCACAGTATAAAATACATGATAAATAAAAGTTTAAACAAATTCAAGTAAAAATGTGTATTAAGAAACAAACAAGATTTCTATTTATGATAAAGTATATAATTAATTTAACATCAGACAGTAAATTCACAGCAATTCATTAAAATAAAATTGATTACATTTTAAAAGAAATATCTGTAAAACTAACTAGAGATAATATTGCAAAAAGCATTAAGAATCAAAACAATATCTGAGATTTAATTATAAAAATTGCTTACCAAAAAGTTTGAAATCTTTCAGAGTAGTTCTTTCATCAATGAGAAATTCCATTATACTGGCTGTGTATATTCAAACATGTTGAAATTTCCATGCTTTCATAGACAATGTCAACATTACATGGTTTTATCTATATCCCATTGTTCAAAATGTAACAAATTATAAAAACTGTATAACCATGTAAAATTCCATTATTCACTGTGTGTACAAAGTTGCACTTCTTAGTAGACAATGTTAAGATTGTGTAATTTTTAATCTACATCCTATTGTTCAAATATTAAAGTGTATCAAATATATATCCAAATCACTTTAAAAATTATCTCAATTAATTAAAACATTTTCAAATTATACAATACCAGAATACTTTCAATATACAAAAAATTATTTTTCACAAGTTAGAAAACAATCTCAAGTATTATTACAACATGTTTTTCCTAATTTATAAAGTTATGTAAGTGATAAATGCTACAATCCTAAAATTTTTATAAAGTAAAATGATTTATTAATCAATACCTCTGGTACAAATGAAATAAATGCTTTTTCAATACGTTTTTCTCATCAAATTCAATAATAAAATATTTGCAAGTAGAAATTTTTATATGAAATGTTTCAAAATTGTTGTTTTGTTATTAACATTTATTGATGTCATATATATGTATATATATATATATATATATAATGTTTAAACTTACATATTTTCTGACGTTTTCCTTTCTTTGAGTTTACACAGTCTATGGTTTTTCCACATTCATGACTTACATTTCTTTTCCAACATTTTTCCATGTTTGTGACTTACATTTCTTTTCCAACATTTTTCCATGTTTGTGTGGAATATTTTCTTTTCCTTTTTGTGATTTTTTTGCGTTTTCAAACAAAATTACGTGCCTTTGGGATATATTCTTTTCCCTTTTGTGATTTTTTTTGCCTTTTTGAAAAAAAATTACATGCCTTTGGGATATTTTCTTTTCCTCTTTGTGATTTGTTTTTGCCTTTTGGCACAATAATATCTTTAAATAGTTAAAATTTTTAAACATTTGGAATTTACCACATGTTTCTTAAATCAAGTTTTTAAAGGAATATAAAAATCATTGCTAACATTCTTCCTAACATGTGTATTTTTGTATTGATCTACAAAGTGGAAAATGAAACTTCAAATTTCTAAACTAAAAACAAAAAGCCTTCAATGCTATACACAGCTTTAGAATGTTAAAAGCATTAACATGCACATTTTTCTTCAGTCAATGAGTAATTTAAATAATGGCAAATGGATACATAACACCATTTACAAAATGAATCAATTAGATGTCCTAAAACTTGCAAAAAAAATTTTAATTATAAAACGACCAACACATTTTCATAAAAAATACATTTACACAAAAATGATTAAATTTATTGATTTTACGAAAACACAAACTTGTACACAGTGTAGAATCTTGACAACCTTCCAACTAGTAAACTTAAGTGTAATTTAGGAGCTACTTCGAATATTTCCTATTTTTACCGAGTAAGGTAGGTGACAAATTCCAAGTTCCATCTCTATTTTTTTGTTCTTAATTGTAGTTACTTAACTTTTAGCCTAATATCTAAGCAACAACTATAATTGACACTAGAAGTAACAACAGTAATTTAGGTTCAAGACAGGAGATGGTTGGTACAAAGTACAGGGTTACGCACCCGACCTGAGGCACAACACAAAGAGGAATTGAAGAACTACGATGTAACTATAATCTCCAAAGAACACTTTTGCATCAAAAGAAACACCAATCGCCGCCACAAGGATTCAGTGCATGAAATGTTGTGTGATAATGAAACTGTGACAATGTGTGGATAACCTATTAATTTAGTGCGTTGATTGTTCTTGTTATTAAGGATGTTGTAAAATAAAGGAGATTCGCAACCTGAATGCATTAGCTTATTATCATGCCTTACATTTAATAATCCTACAGATAAATATATATATGCTAATACCCTATCGTACATGTGAACAATCAAAGCGGTCAGCATAAACATAGGAATTAGGTCCGTAGGTCGACTATGAATTAAATACAATGTAATACCATTGACAAACTTCCAATACAAGCAGAATGTAAATTCTCCTACGAGGGCTAATGTAAATATAATAATGTAACAAAATGAACAATGACCGATAGGAAAGCTATAACGGAGAAAAATCCCTATCATTACACCTAACTTATGAGCACATCGGGCAGACCAACAGCTACCAGCCACAGCACAGCCTTGGGAATGGCGCTAGCAAATCATCATTGTTTAATGTGCCTATCGCACAGCTTTTTGAATAGTGATAAACAATTCATTGCTAAGTGCTCAGCCGTTACGAATTATCTCCCTTTAAACGAAGTCGTGGACCACTGCCTCAAATACCCTAGTGCTCGAACGTTTTTAGCTTTCCATTTAATTAATAAAGAAACCTGACAAAAAGAACACGAAGTAAATCCGATAAATTTCGGCCATCAACAAAATATAATATTGCACAGCTTTTATACTAAAATTTGTTTAAACACTCAAATATTTGGCTAGTACCTGTTATTGCTGAGTTGTTGACAATTTATTAATCCTTGATTATCTTTCGTCTGCCACCTTGCGCACGTCAGCATTAATTAGCGTTTTGCGACTTTGCCTTCTTACCAATTGTCAAATATCCTTTTGTACTGCCAATTAATTAATAGAAAAATTACTGCTTATAAATTTTACAAATAATTAACTAATCATAATCATGTGTTTTTACAATTAATATTTATATCAAAATTCAGTTTCTTTCTTTAGTTTGTTTCTCTTAATTTGACCACACATGATTCTGAATTATGTTACACTCCCCCTCAAGCATAGCTAATTAAGGATTACAACTCTTTCGCCATGTACCATTTCGACTGCCTGCTTTATCATCATGTTCGCTTCTAGCATCTCCCATTCAGTCTTTTCATACTTCTCTTCTTTAGTTAGTTTCAGCACTACTTCCTTTTCTGTAGTCACCAATTTCTTGTGTCTCAGAAACATCGGATTTTGTAACTTGCTTGATATTGTGCACATACTACGTAATTCGTTTAGCTTTCCATTAAATTCTTCATAGTACTTCTCGTATAGTTTCAACCCTTTGATTGCTATCATCAATGTCATTATTGCATCTACTCCACTTGTGTGAGCTAACTTGGGCTTTATCATTGTATTTGGGTAGAAGAACTCATAGGTAGATCTTAATGATTTCGAAATAGAAGCTTTGTCATAGAATGCACATATGTTATTCTGTACTTCCTCTCTAGTTATTTGGTCTGGGTCATTATTCCCAAATTGCACCATCATTATTATATCCACTCGACGCATTACATCATAATATTGATATGTAGGGCTCCAAAGTTCGCCCCACACTATGTCATTTATTCCAGAGAATAACATGACTGTTTGTGTCTCTCTTTTTTCAATCTTGTTCCACACCTTCTTTATTTGTTTATGTATGGCGTCGCCTTTGCGATACAGATCATATGGGGTAACTTCTCCTTCAATATACACTCTTTCATTGTTATCATTCCACATTAATATGTCTTTTGATTTCCTGTATCATTCATCTCTGACAATCTTCTCCGCTTCTTCCAATTTGTTTACGTAAGTATTTTCTTCATGCCACAATGCTTTCACCGGCTTTTTGTTTTTCAATCGCCATATAGGTAATAACATTGGTACTGAGATGGTTGGCGGTGGTGTACATTTTAGTAACATTGTCATTGTATGCTTCTCTATTTCTTTGTATGAGCCTTCCATTTTTGATGTAGTTGCCATCCCAAATGTAGCGGGGTAATTGTTCTTACTCATTTTAATGTTTTCCCAGAACATGTTTGTCAGTCCATGCTTCATGAGATTCAACGCCATTTCAGCTTTTATAACAATTTTCAAAGTTATACATTCTATGTCAACTGCCAATTGATTTTGCGGTTGTAGCATCTTATTAATTTCTTGCTTCGTAAATGCTTCAGTACACAATATCTTTATCATTGATTTTGTTTCCTTTTCTTAAACTTCACCGTAAATTCTTTGCACTATATTGTCTGTTTTTTCTCTTCTGACTGTTATTTCCACCAATAACCGTTCGTCGTCTGTATCCACCCATAATATCTCGCTAGGCTCTCTTTCACCCCATTTTTCCATGTTAATCTTATCTATTTCTTTTTGAGTTTCAGGGGTTAGTGCGATTGTGTTTGTTTGTAACAAAATTTATTCCATCTGCATTTCCTCTTGTGACTTACTAACCATCTTGATAATTTCTATCAGTTGATTCTCTCCTTCTTTTCTCATTATCTCTGATTTTTTTAATTATTTTCGTGTATGCACATTGAGGATACTCACGAATGTATTTCTTCATCTCTTGCATAATCATCTTATTAATTTCTTTTTGTTCAATTTCTTTGATAGTTTCCAGTGTGCTAGCACTCTCTCTCTTAATCAGATTACATGTTGTTAGCCATGGTTGCTGCTTTAAAGATTTTAGTTTCATATTCGAAGTTGCACCCCACATGAATTTCTTAGCTTCATCATTTAATATATCTCTCTCTGCAGGACATATTCCTGTTTTGTTGGCAAGTTCTACCACACTCAGTCTGCCTAACATGTGTTGTTGTGTCAGCAGTCGCATATAAAATTTTTCAAACTTTTGTTGCACTTTTTTAGTCAGTGATAGTGACAGTATCTCCACGTACTGTAACAACCACTGTTTCACGTTGACCAGTATAGGAGCTACTGCTATTTCATACTTTTTATTTTTCACCATGGTTTTCCGTTCTTTTCTTCTTATTGGCAACACTATCTTTTCATTATTCGTCAAAGCTATACTCAATATCCATATTGATGTCTGTGCTCTTATATGTGGTGCATTAACTTCTTCGAAAATCATATTTCCGAAATTTCGTTTTGATTCCATTTTGTACACCTTTCTAATTTCCATCAATGCCATCTCCACTGTTTTGTGATACGTCTTTATCAGCGATATTATGTCAATCTTGGGCCATTCTCCATGTACAGCCTTTTCAGTTTTCATTTCTCTCCACACATTCATTATACTTCTTAGATGTTCCAGTGTCTGGTTCATGCTACATTTTACGTATAGGTTTCCTGTTTCTTCNGTCACGCCCTTTAACTGACGATCGGATTTTGGGGATTTCCTGCATATCCTTCTGCTCTTCAATGGTGATCTGCTGTTCATCCTTTTCATTATCTAATCTAAATGGAGTTCTTATCGATTGCTATTTTCAGCTCAACCATTATCCTCTCTGCTGGCGCGATGTTGTTTATTTGCAAATCCATATTTATCATCTCTGAGATCACTTCGCCGCTTTTCTCCATTGTAAACACATTTTCCAATTTTTCTTCTAAATTTTGTAGGAATTCTGGTACTTCCTCTCCTTCTCGCCTTCTGACTATTATTATCACTTTTGTCTTGTATTGTTTAGCCATTTTTAGCGTTTCTTCAATATGTTATATGCACTGTACTTTTCAAGTAAGGCCGGTTAAATGTTTCCTTCATGTCTCTTGAATATGCTATAATTGTATTGCACACTGGCCTATTCTGCTTGTTGATTACGATGGGAATTGCCAATGCCTCTGTTTCTTTTGTCACTGAGTTTTGTTGTAAGAACCATTTTGTCTCTGGTGACAAATTATCCTGCAAACTATAGCGTATTTTTCTATTCGCTATAAAGTATGGGTGGATTTTATCTTTCCCAATTTTCGTCATTCTACTTTCTCGCTCCTCTGATCTGGACGATTTTGTTGTGGTAGATGATTGCCTGTGAGAGAACGGTTGTGAACTGTGAGTGGTAAATGAACTTGTTGACGGTTGTTCTGAAATATCCATTTCTGAGTCTTCGCTGATTTCTTGAATGTCCGGGTCAATGTATCGACCACAGACTTCAGTACCTGCTGCCTTTAATTGCAGTTGAGGACTTATTCTCATAGCTTTGTACTCTCTGTCCTTTAATTGACTTCGAGTTCCACTGGATTTGGGGGAGTGTTCCATTGATGAGCTAGATTTTTGATCCAACCTCACGCCCTTTAAATGACGATCGGTATCCTGACGATGGCCCTCTCTTATCCGCCTACCCTTTAAATGACATTTGGTGGAGGGTGATCTCTTTGGTGTTGTCTCCATCCTCATGCCCTTTAACTGACATTTGGATTGCGGAGATCTCCTTCATACCCTTCTTCTTTTATTCATTGGTGTTAGTCTCTCCATCCTCATGCCCTTTAAATGACAATC
>CABFPE010000264.1:976341-998862 GCA_900660155.1 Hofstenia miamia
TGTATTGATTGTTCTTGTTATCAATGAAGTTGTTTAATAAAGGAATCTCGCAACCGGGATGCAATGGCTTGTTATGAGTTCGTACATATAATAACCTTACATATAAATAATTACATGCCAACCTAGAGTACATGTGAACAATCAATACGGTCCCGGCAAAAGGAATGAATCGATAGTCCGTCAGTCCACGAGTAATCATACGTAATAAACTCTGTTCAAAAGGAATGAATCGATAGTCCGTCAGTCCACGAGTAATCATACGTAATAAACTCTGTTTGATATAATACAAACAATTACTGGAGTTTCCTAATGTAGCTAGATATAATAACATAATGTAACAAAGATGGTAATAGTGACAACGAACGATAGGAAAGCTAATACAAGTAAAAAACCCTATTCCTACACCTAACCTAAGAGCATCTCGGGTAAGCACCAGCTATACACGATGCACCCGTTAACTGGAGTCGTGAACCACTGTCTAGAATACCCGAGAGCTCGAACGTTTAGCTTTCCATTGTATTAAATAAAATAACCTGATACAAAAANTTCTTTATGAATTCTTCTTCATTTTGAACCGTTTTGTAATCGTCTATTATCATCTCCTCCTGTGGTACCGCTGCATTCAAGTCCTGCGGTTTTTCTACTACCACATTTTCTATTGTCTTTACTTCACTTTTCTTTAACTCAATTAGTCTCAACTCGTCTTTCAGATTATCGATTTCTAATTGTTTCACTATATTTTCTTCCCTTAAGTTAACATTTTCTTCATGTAACTCCGTTATCATCTTCTGTAGACGATCGCTTTGCAGTTTTATTTCCTTGTTTACCTCCGTTAACTGTTCAATTTGGTTTTGAAACAAATTTCTCTGCTCTGTTAGTCGGAGACTTGTATCTTCCTTGATTTCATCTATCAGCCTTTCTTTCTCGGCATGTTTTATTTCAACTTCTCTTACTCTTTCTATTAATTTTTCAATCTGTTTTGTCAATTGTTGCCTTTCTTTAGTGTTGTTTTCAATTACTTCCATTAATTGAATTGTCGTAAGATCATTAGTCAACTCTGCCGGTTGAAGTATTTGCTCTGTTGGGGATTGTTCGCTTTCAGCTAGGGACACATTTACGTCTGGGTTTTCGGGTGTATTCCTCATCTGAGGAGTTTTCTGGGTTCTGGCTTTAGTTTTAGGTTTCTTTTTCGAGTGAACCATTTTTCTTCCTTAGCTTAGGGTATTCTTCCAGTTGTTCACTTTTTCCATTAGAAGCTCTGGTAAGGTGTCAAGTGTTCGTTGTTTTCTTTCTTCCTTTTCTAGGTATCGGTAATAGTTTCCACTAATTCCAGTTTTCCAATCCTTTTCGGTTTTCCTCCAATTCAGGTGATTCTAAAAAAAACAAATACTTTTCCTGAATCTTCCTTTGCATCTGTCGAGCGCCTGTCATTGTGGTAGTGTAGAATCTTGCCAACCTTCATACTAGTAAGTCTTAGCTTAATTTAGGAGCTGCTGTGACAATTGTTTCCTCCTTATGTAGTACGGTAGGTGACAGACTCCAGTATCTGTCTCTCTTCTTTCTGTTCTATTGTTTAGCCGTTACATAATTGAACTATTATCTCATCAACTAATATTGATACGAGAACTAACGACTGTTATTTTAGATCCAAGACACGAGACAGAGTGTACAAAGTACAGGGTACGCTTACCCGACCTGCAACAAAGCACAAAAGAGGAATTGAAGAACTACGCTACAACGAGTATTTCCATGCGAGACTGACACATCGATAGAGACACCAACCACAATTCGGATGACTCAGTGTAATGGAAGAGTGTGTGTGGGAGTACGATATTGATAATGTGTGATACCTTATTAATTTAGTGTATTGATTGTTCTTGTTATCAATGAAGTTGTTTAATAAAGGAATCTCGCAACCGGGATGCAATAGCTTGTTATGAGTTCGTACATATAATAACCTTACATATAAATAATTACATGCCAACCTAGAGTACATGTGAACAATCAATACGGTCCAGGCAAAAGGAATGAATCGATAGTCCGTCAGTCCACTAGTAATCATACGTAATAAACTCTGTTCAATATAATACAAACAAATACTGAAGTTTCCTAATGTAGCTAGATGTAATAGCATAATGTAATAAAGATGGTAATATTGACAACGAACGATAGGAAAGCTAATACGAGTAAAAACCCCTATTCCTACACCTAACCTAAGAGCATCTCGGGTAAGCACCAGCTATACACGATGCACCCGTTAAATGGAGTCGTGAACCACTGTCTAGAATACCCGAGAGCTCGAACGTTTAGCTTTCCATTGTATTAAATAAAATAACCTGATACAAAAACGTAAAGTAAATCCAGTAAATTAACTTCATCACCAAAATGATCAATTACACAATTTTTATAGTGAAAAATTAACAAACAATCAAATATTTGACTAGTACCTGCTAATTCCAGTTGTTGACAATTTCAAACGCTTTAAATTTCTTTCGTCTGCCGATTACGCACTTCTGCCTTAATTAGCAGTTGCGATTTAGGTCTAGTGCCTTTTTGCCAAATTAATTAATATCAAAAATTACTGCACTATAAATTTACAAATAACTAATTAATCTTAATCATATGTTTTTACAATTAATATTTTATTTTAATATTCAGTCTTAGTTTCTTCTTCTTTTTTCTTAGTTTGACCACATATGATTAGATTACGATTATGTTACATTAGGGTTAGGACTAAGGTGTGAGTTCGCTTAGTTTAGGGTCGGGGTTATGGTTTGTGTAAATGTTGAGGTTGGGGAAGGGGTTTGGGTTTAGTCTATAATTATTATTTTGATAAACTTACATATTTTTGCAATTATTTTAGAGGGAGGTGTTAGCTGTCAATTTGTTTATCCTCTATCCCTTTTATTGTTGGGCCTTAATACTCCATACTTTATTCCACTTGTTGTTTTGCAGTTTTGCAGCTCCCCTTGTAGAAACTGTTCAACTTTTTCCCAATCCATGTCGCAGAATATGCCTTATCAACAAAATAGCAGAAAAATTTAATCAGATAAATGTTCAACAACAACTAACCAACTGATATCTCAGGTACTCCAGACTATTCTCAACCTGGAGAATCCACCATTGTTCCTGTTATGTCATCAGATATGCTCTCTGATGCTTAACTTTCTGTTACTATGGAGCAGGTTTCTCCTTCAATGACTGTTTTTCCTTAAGGTTGCCAATACTTGTATATCTACTGGATATGGATCATACATTTTCTATGGATATTCATGGATTATTTTAGATAAAAAAAATGGCTATCAGCTACATTTATTCATACTTATGGTAAATTCTTAAAAATGAGCTATAAACTCACTGTTATTTTCTTTTACATATCTGGTGATATACATGGATAAATTTTTTAGGATATATTTCAACCAAATCGACGGCTACACATTTTGGAACTGCTAATACAAACAAATAAAGGGGCTGCACTTTCCCTGGCGCATTAAGAAATATTTGCATCAATCACATGAGTCAATTCCCTCAAATAGTTGGATTTAATTGGGACACTATTGGTAGCCGAGGGTTTCACTAATGAAAAGTTATGCTTTACGAAGATATTGCTTAAAGAGTAGTAAGTGTATATATTTGACTTCAAAATTCTTCAAAATTTAGTTTAGAAAAATGTGTAGTGTTGGTATATATGTTAATATTAAGGCTGTTCGAAACAGTTATACTTACTGTCTTGCAATATATATCTAACGAGACATAAATTTAGGCTGTTCGGTGCAAATAATGCATGAAAATGGAAGCTTTAATGAATTAAATTTCTTCGTTATCATCGCAAACAAATCTTGTTATCAGAAGTGATTCTCAAGTAAGTAAATTAGTTTTCATTACAGGGAAGCTCATTATTTTCACTATATATATATATATATATATATATATATATTGTATAGGATCCCGTCCTGTTAATCCGGTCCGTTCCTGCTAAAACAGGTTATACGGCAGGAAACGGTTAACCAGGTTAAATAATTCTATTTTTGATTACAATTATTGAGATGTTACAAAACAATATAAATAGTGAAAAAATGGTGCAAGGATCCATACTTGTTACATTTCCAGTCCTAATCTACGTTTTTCCTATTCAAAGTAAAGATTTGCAACTGCATAAAAATTTATTTCTGTTTGCTAAATGTAGTATACAACAATAATGGCAAGAGGTAAAATCATATATTGATTTTCTAATTATGAATATTTTATAAACATTCGTGCTGTACCGTACTCATATCCAATGCATTAGTTCGAGCCGAAGAATCAATGCACGGTTGCAGCACTGCATATAAGGATGCTCAAAAGATAATCAGAATAAATATTATCTTCCATAAGATTAATTTTAGTATATTTTTCTACATGGTACAGATATACGCTTTTCAATCATCATTATATATATTTTTATTAAGATTTACGAAACATTTACGAAACTAAATATTTTAAGAAAGACATAGAAAAAATTTGCATATATTCAACAGTTTGTTGAATATTTTTAAGTTACTTTATATATATATATATATATATATATATATATATATATATATATATATATATATTATATATATATATATATATACAGGTTGAGTCAAAATGTACGCAAACTATGAAGTCTTTATTAAATCAATATAAAGACATAGTAAGTAAAACTAAATGTAACCAAAACAAAGCACAATCATTTAGGTTTGTAATATTATAACAAATGTTCAATTGAACCGCCTTCTTCTTCAATCACCAACTCGGCACGTTTCACCAAATTATTCTCTGAACGCCCAAGTTCTTCAAGGGTAACGTCATTAATCTCTGAAGTGATGCCGTCTTTGAGCTGAATGAGATTTTAGGCCTAAATTGGTGGAATACGCGGGCCTTCAGCATGGCTCAAAAATAGAAGTCCAGTGGGCTGAGGTCTGGCGATCTTGGTGGCCACGGTATTCCATATCCTCGCCCAATCGCAGATGTTGGGGAAATTTTGAAGACAGAAAATTGCGAGCCATCAATGAATAGTGAGGAGGAGCTCCGTCGTTTTGAAAGACAACAGTCTTCATTTTACCCTTTCTATTTAACTGGTGTGATGAGATGATCCTGAAACATGGCGGTATAATTATCTTGATTAATTGTGGAGTCGAATAAGAATGGTTGCAATTGATATTCATCAGAAAAAGCCATCCATACACATAACTTTCCTGGATGCAGACTTTTAGATAAAACCGCTTTCGGATTTTCAAAGCTCCAAATTACGCAGTTGTGGCGATTTACCAAGCCATCAAGCGAGAAGTAAGCCTCGTCTAACCATAACACATCTTTTAACACTAACTGATTATCCATAATCCAATTTGTGAAAGCCAGTCGCTGTGGTTTATCAGCGTCTTTTAGAGATTGGAGCAAGCTGATGCGGTAAGGCTGCATATCTGGCCGGTGCAGAATCCGAATAATACTGCTTTGAGGAATGCCTACATGTTTAGCTACATCTCTTGAATTTGCATGGCCAAGTGGATTTTGTGCCTGTAAGCTTGTCATTGACTCCCTCAAAAACTACAAAAACTGCCCTAAATATTCAAAACCTAAATTTTTTGCTTCTTCTATTATTGTGATCAATCTGGTGCTTCACGCTTACTTGAATAAATTATTTTAAGACTTTTTAACAGTTTTATGATAAACCTGTAACAAAGCAAGTTGGACACCTGAAAAAGTTGCTTTTCCCGCTACAAAGAAAACATTAGTTCCGAAGGTTCTGCTTTTTTATTTTTAAAATTTCTCTTTGTCAAAATAAGCGTATAAAGTTTCATTAAAATTTCACTGTTATTTCATTGACCTGCTTACATCGTATTGCAATTTTAATACTGGGGAAACTTTGAGCGCTTATCATAAGAGTCTTGAACAGGCAATGAGCAAACCTGGGAAATTTTAAATTGGTGCTGTATTAGTTGTTTGAAGCACTGAAAAATGGTGCACAGAATGAAGCCATAACTACAAAAATCAAGGATTTTGCATTCTTGCCATTGGCAAGTAAAAATAGGGCACAGTTAAAATGGCAACTATATATGAGAAACATGAAGAAGTGTGGTTTTAGAAGACACAGCTCTTTAGAAGGTGTCTTTTCAAAAATCAAAAAGTAGAAGCCTTAGAATGAATGCTTTTGTGGCGTGGAAAGCAACTTTGTAAGGATGTCCAGTTTTTTTGTTACAGGTTTATCAGAAATTGGTTAAACCAGATTGTTTGAAGCAAATTTTAGTACCCTATTAAATAGCGAAATATTTGTTTAAATATTGAGTTCAGCTATTTGCAGTTCAAAGAGTTTAGTGATTTTTTAAAACTTGATAAATTTTTTGCATTTCTGGTATTTGCACTAAAACTTTTAAACATATATATATATATATATATGGGTGAACACATTTTTCTTTCTATTTCTAATTCGAGCTTATTTTGTGCAACAGATGAACTATTTTGGCAACAAGTATTTGGATTACACTTAGAAGTTACTAAAATCAAAATCTACTTTTATTGAATGCTATTTTGCAATTCAATTTTGAATTATCCCTAGAATTTCCCAAAATTCAATACGGTCAATATGGTCAAAATAAAGTAATAATTACCACATTTTAGAAATAAAGTCAAAATTGGCAATTTTATAATCAGTTCTTAGAAATTAGCTATTTCGTAGATATTGGCTCCCATGTTGCCACTACCAGTGGGCCACTGGTGGGGAATGATTGGCATGGACGTAGGGGCAGCAGTAGAAATTGTAGCAACTCATAACCACCAGTGGACCACTGGTGTACCATTAGTGACATCTGATTTACTTTTAATCATAAATAATGATATGAGCTAACGCTGGCAAGTAAAATGTTATTCATTATTATGCTTCTTAGATCTCATAAATATATAATATCTATTATGAAGATTTTTTTTAAAATTGGGTAACAATTATTTTTCATTATTAGAAAAAATACTGTTTAAAAATTGCAATATCTTCTGAAATTGAAAATTAAATTTAAATTGGACATTTTGTATGGTTGTTGTTATATAAAGAAATTCTTTCTATATTCCATTACCAAATTAAAATCAATATGAATGCTAAGCTTGCCATCATTTTCTTCAACCCTTTGTTGCCTGGTGTTGGTTTAAACTGCAACCCATCATTTAGCCACCAGTTAGCCACTTGTGCACCGGTAGCCAAGTCCCACCCGTTGGCCCAGCGTTTTTGCCACTGGTAGACCAGTGGTTAGTTACATGGGTTGCGATTTTTCTCACCGATTGCATATTTCTAAGAAATAGTCACAATTATAAACCAGGTGTGGTTTGAAGATTGTGTAACATGGTAGGAAAACTAATCAACCCTGTGCAATTGCAGTCTTACAGGATGCAAAGCCATGATAAACCCGACCTTCCAACGAGTACATATGTACCCTCAAATGATAAAATGTTTTACACCCTGTGCAATGAATTAGTCCGTAACGAAAAAAATATTTATGCAATTCCATAGGAGCTTCGGCACCCCCAATTCTACACAATGACATATGTTCACAGTAAGATTCATCAAGACAACGAACCGTTATTTCTCCTCCAGACAAAGACATTGCTGCAAAGGCATTTAAGGTATTATTGACAGCCAACATACCATTGAGAAAAATTAAACACCCTGCTATACAGAAGTTCTTCCTAGGTATGAAACAGCTTTTGGCCAGAGAGACAACCGCCCACAGGAAAGTGGAACAAATGGCAGAGAAAAAAGAAACTCACTTTGTAAATGTTCTGAATGATAAGGAATTCTGTCTTTTAGTCAATGAATCTGAAATCAATTGTCACAAGTATTTTACCATTCTTGGAGGCGATAGTGCTGGTCCAGAGTCGGTATTTGGCACTAGTGTGTGCCAAATCCTAGAATTGTTTCCCAGAAAATTGATGACACCTTGAAAAAAATTCGACATCAAGGAACGGCTTTCTTTTGCTACTCTCTGACGCTGCTGCATATATATTAGTTGGTTGTAAATGTCTTAATAACTTTTTCTCAATATTTTGTAATGTGCATGAACTGCGAATTTACAAGAATGTTGATAAGCTTATGATCACCTAGCGCAGACATTTGTTTCATGAAATTGGTAGTCTACATATTCCGATGATTACAAGATGGGTTACTTGGCTGAGAGCTATCACAGGATAATATGCCCATATTTACCAGAAAGTCACCGTATAATGCTGTCATTGCCAGATGATGGGGAATTAATAGATCTTGTTAAAAAAATAACAGCCAGAAGCTTAGATCTCGAAATTGAATTGACGGAAATTACAGTGTTATTGTGGTCATTATTTGAACTAATTGATAAAGTAGAATTCCGTAAATATTTTATGATTCAAGAATTCAACGACTTGCAGTGCTTTGACTTCGAGCGACGGACACTTTGGGATTATATCCAACGAAAAAATCGAGCAAAACAATATACTGAATATAGCCAATTGTTCTATGCCAGATATCAGTCCAACCATATTTGCATAATTAACGTGCACTGCTACTATATTTTCAGTTGAAAGAAGCTTCTCTTTTTTGGAAGAAAATGCTATGAAAATCGCAACTTTCCACTTGGAGAAATACTCTATCTTCCATTTTAACCACTGTACTGATAAAGAGTAATAAATAAAATTGATTTTCCCCTTAATAAAACATTTTTACCTTAAAGTCAAAATTGAAGAATCGTTACGTCATAAAATTGGGTCGCCTTAGTTATCACTAATTTACAAACTCAATACATTTTAATAAAATGAAAGTTTCACAAACTCGGTCTATCTCTGCCAATTGATTTTTTTAAGTTCATATCTTTCTAGTAGAAATACATGTATATAAGCAAAAATGTGAATTTTTTGCCAAAAACTGTTAAGAATGTTATGGAAAACACATTGGTTGGATGTTGGACTCTGTTTCCAATACAATCTTTTAATTATCAATAAAGATTTTAGAATATATCGAGTTTTTTACATTTAAAATTTTCTTAATGAAGCGTTAGTTCTCTTAATGAAAAGCGTTTAACATCTCTTGGATAATTTAAAAAAAGCTGTCTTTTGATTGTCCACAAAACATCGTTATTTGTCCGCTGATTTTTTGCCCCTTTCAAATGAATAATTTAATGTGGTATGTTTGAGAATATATGTCTATTATACCAAAACTTCTGAATATTTAAGCACAAGCACACTAGGCTACCTAGTGGTTAGCTTGCAAAGTATGCCATTAATATCTTTTATAAAGATGTTTTAATGACCTTATTTTTGACACATCTATGGTCGCTCTTGTGAAAATTGAAAAATTATTTTCCATTTTTTATTTTTTTAAATATTATTACTGTTTCTAACAAAGTTGAAATATTTTTTGAAATGTTACATAATGTTGAAAAAAATTCATGTTTTCATACATTATTCAGTATATTTTCAAGTTAACTTCGAATTAATAGTGTACATTAATGCTTTACGCATGTTGGAATAATTTATGTAAATATATATTTTAATGTAAACCTATGCTTTTTAAATTCCAAATAATAATATAATGTGTCTTGAAGCGACTTGTATTCTTAATGAAATAGCAAATACATAAACAATTTTGAATTTTTACAAGAGTGACTTTAAATGTATTAAAATTTCTACTAATAATGACTTCTTTAGAAAAAACATTAATTATTCAGCATGTAAGCAAGATTACTAAGTATGGGCATCATGTTCATCTATGGAGAATTTTGTCAATGTCAAACATGTTGTTGAAGATTTTGAAAGGATTATTTTTAAAGGAAAAAGAATATTTTGTGTTTAAAAATCGTGTCCTTTTGAGTCCCTTAGGCGTACACATAACGCCGTCATTTAGAAGGCAGCAAATGTTTAGTTAACGAATTCAAAAGGCCAGTTGCATGTTGTTAGGTTTAACTCCTAAGCATTTGCTCCCTAGCAACATCCCAGTTATCATTAATTAAAAAGATTCACTTTGGAAAAGATTATTCATTATTATTGCAGCAACAATGCTCTGATATATTCCAGATGTTCCAATAGGTATGAAATTACTATTAGACAATTTACCACAGTTGATAATTTCCTAAATGTATTAAGAGAGTTTACTGGGCTTTCCTCGTTTGAATCATTTTATCACTGTGCAGAGTGATGAAGAAGTGTCTAAAATCTCGTCGTTTTCTATGCAAAAACTGTGTAAAATGAAACAAGAAAGAATTACTTGAGGAATAACGTTCATATCCAAATCGATAGGCTTTTGGAAAATTCTAAATTTGTTTCTTAATTGTCCAAACTGCATTCAATATGTTTTTAGCACAACGAAGCCTGTTGTTAAATATTACATTTTTTGAATGAGTTTCACAGCGGTATTCTTTCATAACATTGGACAATAACGGATATGCTGGATAACACAAAATTATTGGTGGAGTTTGTAATTCATTATCAAAATGTTTGGCATCGCTAAATAATGAGTTTTCTTTTAGCATCGTGCATAATCTGGACGTACCAAAAACGCGAGCATCGTGCACTGATCCAGGATAACGAATGTCCAAAAATTTAAAAATTCCCTTTTGCATTAACTGCAGCCATTGCATTAATTAAGCAATTACCAAAAGCACTGGTGCAATCGGACATAATTATCGAAATTAGTAGCCGTATTTATATTAATTCTTGATTGATTAAATAAGCATGGAAGGAAGTACACACAGACATTGACAAAATACTAGTTATTGCAAATTCTGAAAAAGATATGCGTCAAATTGTCTACTGTAATTGAGAGTTACAGCGGGGCGGTATAACTTTCGCCCTGCTTGAAAGAACAGAGTTGAATGGCAGCAGGGCGAACGTATTCCCATTAGAGTTGAGTCGCCCCGCTGCAACTCAAAGCGGGGCGAAACATTAAATGGGAACACAAGATTTCTTCAAGCGGGGCGACTCACAGTGGGTTGACTCAACTCTAATGGGAACAGGGCCTTAGGCGATAAGCACGTAGTGTAAATATTGACTTAAGGAAATCATTATTTAAGTAAATTTATAGGTATGAAGTTCAATATCAGATTACCATTGAATAAGAATGGATAAGCTTTCCTCAAAAAGATAAAATTTTGTTCACACTTTTCCACTAGTAAAAAAATTTGTTAAGTTGTGGATTTCCGTCATCTCTTGCTTTCAGCATGGTTGTTTTGTAGACACTTATAGTATATATTATATTTCTAAATTAATGGACACGGATTTTTAATAAATTTTACATCAGAATTAAAGTACAATGTGTGAGGCAAATGAATTGCATTTAGGGTAAATGTATTTCAGGTTTCTTTGAAAAATAGGCTACTACAAAAAAGAAATGGTGAATTCTGTATTAGACTTGAATTTATTTAATGTTTGATACATACAAAGTACTTCTATAGTACACATACACAGGAACCTATTAATAAAGAAAGTGACCTACTTTAGTTTGGCACATTTATTATATGTAGAAGCCATATTATAATGGCGATCCTAGATATGTGATTGAATTTAACTGCCACCAATTTAGCTAAATTGGTGGCAGTTAAATTCAATCACATATCTAGGATCGCCATTATAATATGGCTTCTACATATAATAAAGGAAAACGAATCCCACTATCCTAATCCCACGTAGCCAAATACTGGTGGACCACCAGGTGGGTTTTGGCCACCCGTGGCTAGCTGGTGGTTCACTGTTGGCTAATTGGTGGGCCACTGGTGGCAAAAATATGATTTAAGCATTAGAGCAATGTCTCAAATGTAGTAACAGCAAACTTTTATATTAATAGAGTTTAAACTAACACAAACCCAACAAAGGGTTGAAGAAAGGCCAAGAATCTCAAAATTTTCAATGAATTAAAATTGAAAATTGAAAATTTTATTGATTTTTTAATAAAAACAAAAACAACAAACACACCAAAATTCCCAATTTTGATTTAATTTTTAATTTCCGGAAAAATTTCAATTTTTTAACATTAATTTTTTCAAAAATTAAAAATATAATTTTCCCAATTTTAGGTAATCATGGAGACAATGGTTTCCAAGTCCAAGAAAAAATGTTAATTAAATATTTTGGAATTTCATTCTTCCTATAAATTTTTTAAATTTTGCAAACCGAAAAATGCAAAAAAGCTTCTCAAAATTAATTTTATAAGTTTAAGAGAACCAAAAGAACAAAAAAAATAATTATTTTTTACTTTCAAGCATTAACTCATATTTTTTTTATGATGGTCCCCTGGTGGGTATGAATTGCCGTAATTGCCACTTCTTCCCCNAATAATCGTGAATAAATTATTTTGAAATTTCATTCTGCCTATATATCTTATAATTTTTGCAAACGGAAAATTGCAAAAAAGCTCTTCACAATGAATTTTATATGTTTATGAGATCTAAGAGAGCATAATAATGAATAATATTTTACTTGCAAGCATTAGCTCATATATTATTTATGATGGTCCACTGTTGGCTATGAGTGGCTGTAATTGCCACTCCTGCCACTACTTCCCCACCAGTGGTCCACTGGTGGGAACTGGTTGCCGCCCATGCCACTCATTCCCCACCAGTGGACCACTGGTGATGGCTACATGGGATGTATAGTTTATAGGCTGTGAACAATAGTTCAGGAATCATATTTATAAATAAGTGCACTTATTGCAACAAGATATTTTTTAAAATTGGAAAGTGCACTTATTTTTCAAATATTTAATCAAAAATAATAGTACACTTAATTGTTCAACACCCCTGGTCTCACCCCACTCTGTTTGCCAAATCCACAAACACAATTTAATGTCTGCACTTTAGGCCCTTACTGCTCCGCAGCTTAATATATGCTACCCGAACCAATAAACGAATTTCTATATTTTTATCTATTTACCATATTTCCGCTTTGATTTGATTTTTCCAATTAAAAGTATTGCTGCCCAATTTTCGTCCTAAACATAAATTGTATAATTTATGATTTCACAAACTACGCCACTATTCGACAAAATATCCCATTTCACAGCTGATAATGATATTGACATTTTCATTATATTTAAGCTTTCGCTAAAGCACCTAAAAGTAAATTTCGAATTCGCTTAATTGTCAATTGAGCAACAGCAACCGTCAATAAAGTTTGGTAAACATTTAACAAAATACGCAAATGTTTTTAAGCGTGTGAAAATTTTCGTCGGATATTGTATAACCACAACTTCAAATTCAACATACGTGCGGAGAATATTGTAATTTAAAACTCCTATTAACTCTTTCACGTGATATTTTTAAATCACCACCGTTTATTTTTTTAGCTTTTGAATGCCAATTGGGATCTATATGACCCATGCGAATATTAAAAGTAAAGATATGCTATTAATTCCTCATCAAAAACGCTGAAGCTTCTGACTTTCCCTATATATAAATAGTAATTAAACTTCATTTCAAATTTTTAATCACATGGCATACGAATTTAAAATTTTTAAATGCATTAAGTCCCACTTGGGTTGAAATCACCTAATTTCATATGTAAAAATGCAAATAGTATTGGGGAAAAAAATAGTCAAAATCTTCCAGCACCAATGTCTAAAAAGGTGAAATTCAAAAGAAGAGAATACTCATCGCTTTCATTTAAAGGCTCGATAAGAGAAAAACGTTCACAGCCTAGGTGTTTCCACAAAAATTTGAATCTTGGAAAAAGTTGCTTGTACAAAACTCTTGAAAAGGTCTCAATTGACAGACTGATACATACTCAACAATAAGAAATTGGTTCAAACAACTAAATTTGAAAAAAATAATCTGCTATGATCAATACATTTGGTATGATGATATTGAGTCAAAACTTTCACCCATACGATGCTTTATTGTTTATTTCAAAACAATATGATTTCGCCGCTGCTAGTGACCTGGCCGACCTGCTACCCATTTGCATACTGATATTTATAGTCAAAGTTAAGCAATTTAAATGTAATTTCATTCTGGCTAATTTGGATAATTCTTTGGTAATATGACAGATTCCAGTACACATAGACACTCTGTTGATGCACTTAGCATCCATTCTTACAATAAGAATATTGCAGGAAAGTACATTTGTAAAATTTTAAATTAACAACAGGTTAAATAAAATCTAAAAAGTGATTTGCTGCCAAGACCTTTGCATAAACTATATTGTGCTAATAGAAATTGAAAACGTTGAAATCAAATTAGTCTTGATAAACTTGAATTGTATCAATTTTTTGATGTCATTAAATGAAATCTCAATATCGGAAAAAGCAAATTAACTTTTGGTAAGCAAAATTTGAGAAAGGGGTACTTAAGATCAAAGTTTAATGCAAATTTTGGTAAAATGTAAAATGAATTTTCCAGAAGTAAGCTTGATTTTATTAGTGCAAAACAAATGAATTAACTAAAGTCCTGAGCTTCAATTATATATGATTATACATCTTGAAAATTATTTTATTTACATTTAAATGTATAAAATATTTTTCTATAAATTTCAATGATTGTTAACTAGGAATAACATCAGCATGCCAATTTTGGAAACATGTCAGAAAAAGCTACGAGGTTCCAGTGTATATTTCTTGTACTTCTTGCAAGAAGGACTGCTGTATAGTTTACACCGTTCAATACGATATCCTTTGTTTGTTCAATACATGAATCTCCCAGCAAATCAATTCAATTCTCTTCGCTCATTGTTTAGTTTAGCATGGAGCACGAAGTTCGCATACAGCTTCATCAGTGATGCTGTTCCCATTTGTGGATTACGAAGATTGCCATATATTTTAATAGGGCTGTTTTTGATAGGCACATCATTGCTAATAATTGCAATCAAGCCGTTTCCGGAACCTTATTATGTTATAAACAATTACGTAAATGGAACGTGTGAGCGAACTGACGAAGTTAACAATGCTGAAACACGTTTTGAAGTTAAATACTATGTGACATTCTTTATGTTGTGGTACACAGGTTTAGCATTTTCTGATTCAGTTGTAGATGGATTGATCACACAGAGATCGAAAAGAGAGCCAGAAGAAACCAGAGGAAGAATCCTCGCTTGGACAAAAATTTCAGGTAAAGTACGATTTGTAACCTCTCTTCTATTTACAGGTTTTCTTATGAATGGCGTTCGATATGGGGGCACATTTTGCTGGAGCATGAGTATTAACCACATTATGATTATTGCGATAATAGCTATAGTCATTGGCGTTTTCTACGCAATCTTATTTACAAACGAGAAGAATTATGATGAAGCTATTGAAAAAACTATCACCCGTGATGCTTTTGCAAAGCTCTGGACTTTATTACAAACATCATATTATCAGAAGTACATTGCATTTGGAATTTTCATTGGACTAGTGTTTGCATTGAGGACTCCAGCTTCCACAAAAATTGAGAAAAATTGGGTTAATGTTGAACCCCTTGTGAAAAATTTGATCAACATTATCACTAGCTTTCTCGAAATTGGAGGCATGTATTTATTTATGCGTTACCTTCTTGGCATAAGTTGGAGAGTTGTACTCATTTCGCAAGCAATATTTACGATGATTCTTGAAATTCCAATCACAATTATGACTGTTTTCAATTTTTGCAGAAATCAGTACTTTTGGTTTGCTGATGATTTAATAGAAGCAATCACTCATTCGTGGCTATACTTTATAGCCGAACTTATAGGTATTGAATATGCTCCTCAGGGACTAGAGGGTGCTACATACGCAATGATTTGGGCTGCTTGTAATATTGGCGTAATGGGAGGGTCATTTATTTCTAATTTTATATTTGGATTCTTTAACGTTATGGAAGATGATATTTACAAAAGTGATACTCCTGCTGATCGTCGTCAAGTTTTTTACTCATTTTTATTGTCATATGCATTGAGAACTATTGGATTGTTAGTTGTGTTCTTAATCCCTGCTCAGAAGAAGCAAGCTTTGCTTTGGAAAAAAATAAAGGGAGGTAGCAACACAAAACGTTATCTTTTTGTTTTTCTTTTAGTATCATTATTCATTATTTCTGTCATTACAAATCTTCTTCCATTGTTCAAAACTACGCAATGCATGCATATTGCTGGCGGTATGGGTTGCAAAAATGCTACTGGCATTCTGCTATTGTAACAATGCTTACATTTATCTAGACAGTGCATTACTATGATTATTTCATAAACATAGACAAAGCTTTATAACAGGATGTGTTATTACAAATTGATAATTTATCTTGGAAAAAAGGAAATTTTTATAGAACAATTTATATCTGAAATAAATATTAATAGATAGCAATATCTGAATTTGCAGTTTTCACAATATTATTAATTATATATTAATTTTTAAATAATAATTTGTGCAGCAGTATAGCTCTGTTGGACCTTGGTAAGGTATTTGATAGTTTGGATTTTAACATGCTAAGCAAAAAATTAGAAGCATATGGATTTAGCAATGATTCAAGGAAGCTAATCAATAGTTTCTTAAGACACTGATCACAAAGAGTAAGAATTAATAACATATATTCTGAATACCTCACTACAAACAGGGGTGTATCCTAGGGTACTATTTTAGGCCCAGTTTTCTTTAACATATATGTAAATGACTTGTCAAGATATCTACCAAACTGTGAAATAATTCAGTACGCTGATGATGTCTGTATTATCAACCGAGATAAAAGTCCAATAACTGCGACAAGAAAACTGGAGAATAATATTGAAGAAATCATCAAGTATTTTCAAATTAACAAATTGACTATTAACATCAACAAAACACAGTTCATCATATTTGATACCAACAAATTTAAGCAAATTACAAAGAAAATAAAGTTGAAAGTTGAAGACATTGATACTTCAATAGAACAAGCAGAAGAAATAAAATATATGGGCGTAGAGTTTGATCAGACTTTCATGTTTAAAAATTTAATCCATAGAAAAATTAAGCAGATGGCAACTGGTGCACACTATCTAAAACACAGTAGTAAAATTACAAGAGATAAAGCACTTCTAAATGCATTAGTATTAAGTAAATATAATTATGGCTGTGCATTATTAAACCGCATGTCCAACTTGCAGCTGGAGAAGTTAAATAGAATATTCAATTGGTCGATTCGATTATTATTTAACAACTGCAGATATGAAACAGTAGAGCTAATACACAAGCATTTCATACTCTCATCATACTACATTTCCAAATATCAAAGTTTAATAAATATGTACAAGTATCTTAATAGTGTCAATAAAGAGAATAATAATCTAGAACGATTCTTTAAATTAAATAACAGAACTAATAAATTCATAAATAAAATACACATAAAAACAGATTTTGGAAGCAATCATTTATCTCAATAACATGCAACTTATACAATTATCTACCTTAAGACATTCGAAGTGCATCTACATTAAGAGAATTTAAAAAAATTACTCAAACATAACTTGTTAAAAGAACAAAACATATTAGGAAATAATATAAACTTAAATATCTGGCGAAATTATTACTTAAATTAACTTTTAAAATAGTGCACATCTTTTTTTTTATTAATTTGTATATACTTCTCAATATTTTTAGTTATTATAATGTAGCTCGTCTGTTTTCTGTATTACAGTTGTACATATTTTAAATTTGTAAGTTATGTGCTATATGTTAATTATGATTATGCCAATAACAAAATTATGATGTAGAGACAGACAAAATACACCTATTGAAGATTTATATATAAGCCTATGAAATATAATTTATTCAAGATATGAGCACCGTTAATTAAGTTGATTATTTGACCTACATGCAGTGGGTTAACTATTTAGGCATTTCGTGACTATGCCACCGCCAGCCTGACGGTGACTTTGGATGAGCGTGGTAAAGGTTTTCAAAATTTTTCCACCGCAAAGAAAAAAACTTTCCCGCTAACCATTGAAATATACGTTTTTTACCGCAAACCACTCAAGTTAAATTTTACATTGGTATTCCGAAATGAAGTCGATGTTTAACTTCAAAAAATAAATGTTTATGAATTATTTTGTAGGGTTATGGATCATCGGTAGAAAAGCTTAAGGACAATTTCTTAGGTATTTTACCAATTAGTCCAATTTTATTAGAGTAGTATCTAATTTTCCATGAAATATGCAAAAATTAATATTAATATTTTGTATGTGAAATCTAATAATTTTCCTTCAAAACAGCTTTTTGAGAAATACTTAGAGAATTTAAATCTTAAAACAAACGCGTTATTTGCATAACTTTTATGCCACCGCATGTTGTTTCAATTTTACTGCTAACCCTCGCAATTGTGTAAATCACGGCATACCGCACTGCACTCATCTCTACTTTGAATACCACTTAGATTTTGACAGATTGAAATTTTCATTTTTAAAATCCTGAGAAACTGTTTCAATTAATATTACTCGTTCATAATAAACATAGTTGTGAATAATTTTTCATTTCTGTTATTTACATATTTACTTAGTTTGAAACAACTTATATTCATATTTTTGACACATTTTCATATTTTAATTGTATTGCACTTGAATGCTAAATTTGTAAAAAAAAATCTGAGAGATTAGAAAAAGAACAAATACATTAATTGCGAATTTGTTTATAATTTGAATATATTCAGCCACAACTTTGCAATTCATTTTATTTTGTAATCATACGTTTTTTAATATTATTTATTACAATTGAATTAATTTCTTTGCCATGCAAGTGAAAGCTTAATTTTGCTGACAATGGATTGAGTTGAGAACTTCGTTTTGGAGGAAACGCGTATGTAATTTATCCCTTAAGCTTAAACAGGCTGGTGTTTTTATATATAGGGACAAACTGTTTTTTCAACTTTTTCAAATAATAATCCTATTAGAAAATTTGAAATCGTGAGCCGTAGCAAATATATTGATGAGCATGCTTGAATGTAATTTTAAAAATTTCTATTAAAATGTATTACTGTGGTAGACTTTGTTGTAAAGCTTAACTATTGTTATTTGAAATTGCTATTTCACTTAAAAACTTCATAGAACAACTACATTTGAGGAGTTCGGTTTGGGATTAGGGCTAGGCTTAGTAATTTTTCTATAACTACATGAAATATTTAAGTATTTCAATGTTTTTATGAAGTTAGAGAAGTGAAATAGTATTTTTAGAATTTCACAGAATTTTAGCAAAAAAAATAGAAAAGCATGCATTGTATCAAAAATAAAATTACATGTATAACCTAAAAATAAACATAAAAACTAGTGAGTCAATATAGCAACAAACAAAAAATATCACAAATTTGCCGTATTTGTGCATTATTATTCAACATTTGGCTGCTATTGAAAGTGGCAAGGCAATTTACATGATGTTTTAACTATTAAGATATTGAATTAAAATGGGATTCTGAGAAATTTCAAAATTTTAATACAAATCTTAGTGGCCCAGTTATAGAGAGTATTTTCAAATCACTGACAGGTGATCCAATTCTAAAAACATCTACCTGTTGATGCTGTTGTCCTGGAATATGGCTTCATCACTGAAATTATGCATTTTATTAAAATTAAAATTAATAATTTAGTCATTAGTTTGAGAATCATTACGTTATTTTTGAAATCTGCTAATAAAGCTATAAACTTTAGATCTTAATATACATTTATATCATTTAAAAATTGCCAATGTGTTGAATTTGAAATAGAATTCCTTGAAATTGCTAAGCTTGAATACAAATATTTGCTCATGCAGTGACCTGGATTTAGAGTGTGTTTTTTCAAATTACTAATCTGGTGACATGCAACATGGTTGCATTTCTGATTGAGGCAAATACACAGAGCAGAAATATGATCACTTATAGGATAGTATTATTTTCCAAATTTTTTGAACTGGTGACATGGAACTTGATTGCATTTCTGATTGAGCCAGATGAACTGAGTGAAAATAGGAGAGCAATGTAATAATCTAGTTATATTTGCTTTAATAACTGTAAAGATAACAAAAATAATAACAAAAAAACAACAAAAAGCATTATCTACCTCTACCCTTATTTAGCATTAAGGATTAACTTTTACAGTTATTTTGGCATTCTCAAGGCAGTGGTGTTATTTCATTTTAATAAAAGTAACAATATATGGTATTTAATTCAACAGCAATATATACACAAATATTGATACAATTAGGTTTGTAGATTTACAACATCAAATATTACATTCTTTCTGATAAAACACAAGACCAGTGTGATTTTCCATGCTACTTTCTCGGTTTTCTTTTCAATAGAATTAGATGTATGAATGGATTCACGATGCTCATAGCATTGAAGATGGATTCTGAAACACGAATAACATATCTTTCAAAATCAGATAAGTGATGATATGGAAATCTAAACATAAAATTTTGAAGAATCAGAAATAACTGTATGGAGATCATCATAGTGTCACACATAATGCAAGGACCATTAGATTCAAATATGTAAGTCAATCTATAGTGTATGTGAAATGCAAATTGTGCATAAAATTAGAAATATTAATAACCTACAAATTTGACAATGGGAATAATTGTTTAAATTTACTAGCTCTTTGTTTAATTAATAAACGATTTCTTACATTAAGTCAGTGGCGGCTCATGCATGCAAAAGCCAGGCAAGCAAATATTTTTAAGTAACCGAAATAGCATAAGTAATAAACCATGAAAAATATATTTATATTTGAAATTTTTTTCAGAAAGATATTTGTTTATATTACAAAAAATAAGATTAGCCCTGCAGTTCATTTATTAAAACATTTTCAAGAAAAATTTGAAATAATTTCTGTAGTTTTTCTCCTCTAAATGGTTGTTCTTGCATTTGTAAACTTTTCTTTAAACAGGAAATAATCGTTCAGCAGACGTTGCTGAAAATCAAATAGTTTGTAATAAATCAAATATTTACAAATTTCAAACAAGAGAGTTAATAGATCATGCATTTCAAGTTATTGAATACGAATTTTATCGATTTGCATTTGGTGCCATGTCAATGATAGCAAACTTGAGATTAATTACAAAGTTTTTCAAGATTGAGAAAATTGGAGGAGAAATTTAGAACAGAGAATGGCAGCCGAGGGTAATTTCGATTGTTTTTATAATATAATAATTCTTGAACATTATTTGAATGCGAACTAACAATTTGCGATTTGTACATTTGCATAGATATAAATTGATAATATTAAGAATGAAATTCACTTATTAAAAATTTATTGGGCAAGCACTGCTTGCCTTGCTTACACGTATGAGCCGCCTATACATCAAGGGCTGGTAATTGAGTGAGATGTTTCAAAGCAAATTTTTTCAAAATCTACTGTAAAGTAGGCATTGTTAAAAGCATATACAAATCACTTGATATAAGCTTCACATAAATACACGTATATATTTTGGAAAAACTGATATCAACCCTGTGAAAAAAAGGGAATTAGTTCAAAAATATTTGCATTTCAAAAAGAAAAGTTACAAACGCTGGCTTCAATCTTTCAAACTCTGCACTCCAAAAATGAGATCCGCTACTTATTAAGTGAATGCATGTTGAGCACTGTCCGCGATATTCTGCTTTAATCCAACTTATTGCATAGCTATGAAGAATTCCTATTGCTTTTGTATAACATAATGGGATACAAAACAGAAAATACGCAAGGCTTGCAATAAGACATATTCTTGTAAATCGTTTCTTAGCCTTGTTCACAAGCTTACTATGGCTCTTAGACAAATATATCAGAGAATAAAAAGATGCTTGTAAAAACACTGGCAACAAAACAGTGCATATTAATTCAAATATGTAATTAATGAACTTATTTTTTCCTATAATATGAATTGTTAAACTGCCTATTCCTCCATACACACCCAAGATTCCAAACATGCAGTGTATTGACAAATCAAATATTATCCAACGTGAACTGAAATCCATGAAGTCCCAATTTGCACTAACAAAATACCAAAGAGTACCAATTTGCACTAACAAAATACCAAAGGCAAGTACCCATACTTATAATTAAGACAAAGCCAAGGGTAGCTAAACGATTCACACGTGTTAGGATTTTGTCTGCCAATACTGGAGAGGTCGTTAATAGAAAACGTTCAAGAGATATAATAATCAATAACATAGGTGAAAGATATTGGTTGAGTACTCTGATAGAGTTTATAACCCTACAAATTATGAAATATGGAGGAAATTGAAAATCCGCTGTGTGTGAAGTATATGTTAACTCACCAAAAATAGGTTTAGGGTGAATCAGTTATATAGTCATCAAAGGCAACCGAACTACTAAGTTCAGTATATCACAATGCATCCAACGAAAATAAACAAATAATTGAAATTGCCATTTTTAAAAAGTTCACTTCCCAGGTATGCTGCCAAGTAGACATTCCCTGGTATTCCAAGCATGAATCCAAAGATACAAATAATTGCATTCGTCGGATTCATTGCAAAATAGGAAGTTTTTGTCATTGATTGAAATCTATATCGTTTTGCTTCATAATCAACTCTCCAGTTGGGGAATTCACAAAGAGCTTGGGATACTCTTGTTAGGGAGACATATGCTTCATAGAAGCCACCCCCGCTGGGTCCT
>CABFPE010000264.1:998883-1009917 GCA_900660155.1 Hofstenia miamia
TTTTTGTCATTGATTGAAATCTATATCGTTTTGCTTCATAATCAACTCTCCAGTTGGGGAATTCACAAAGAGCTTGGGATACTCTTGTTAGGGAGACATATGCTTCATAGAAGCCACCCCCGCTGGGTCCTAAATAAATGTTTTGAATGAAAACTAATATAAAAAACTATATCATGCTCTAAGAAAATCTCTTCAAATTTAGAGAGTTACGTCTTCCTTTAACCAACTGTTGAGAGCGCAGTAGTAGGGTACATGTGGAGAAGCAGATAAATGTCTACAATGTACAGCAATGCATATCAATAAGGTGCAAGGTAGTTTAAATTTAATGTACAGTTTCGTTTCATCAATACTGTGATGTGATAATCTAAAACTGCTTACAAATATATCTTAGTCTACATTTCAGCAATATTTTACTTGGGCATTACCGTCTGATTGGACTTGAATAACTAATAAAAAACAAAAAATAACAGAAAATCAGTGCTATAAAGACTGTGGAATCTCAAAATATGAGCAGAAGAGGCATTGATTTTCTGGAAGTGGTTTAGCCTTATATTGATCGCCAAATTTTGCTACAATGTTTCCGTTTTGTACCAATTTCCGATCTTTATTATAGTTGGAGTTTTGCAATTAGTCAAAATTGAGAGTGTTTTGAATTACTGTGCATGCAGTTGAGAAAAATTAAGGCGAACAACAGCTTACGTACTGTTTCACGAGTAGCTAAGGCAATTGCAAACAAAGAAAATCAAACATTGTTTGAAATCTAAAATATGCACGAGCAAAAGAATTTCCTGGCTTGTTTAACCACAAATAACGATTATTTACATTAAGACATAAGAGAATTCATACCAAAATCCATTAGATTTAATAAAAGAAGAGATTGTGTGACGTGAAAATATATCCTACACAGTTACAGGTAGTTACTCAATTCAGAAAAAGTAACCAGCTTAGGTGTTTCGCAACACTCTTATATCAATTTGTGGAGGTGGCACGGTAACTAAGAAAAGCTTGCTGTGCTAGTGCATAGCCCCGGTAATTGGGAAAAACGGAATAAAAAATGCTAACAAAAACCACAGCATTAAGAATTTTCCTTCTCTAGTCTATGCTTCTAAGTAATAATCAATGATTGAAATCTGCTTAATCCTAGTAGAAGCATTGCGCCATGGTGGCCTAATTTAGATTTTTCAAAATCAAAAACGGCCACAAATGGGAGGCATCATTCAAATTTAGAATCGGCGAAAAAGTTTCTAGTGCACATAAATATTGCTGAGTATTAGATCTCCATTCAATCCAGTCAAACATATGTTAATTAGAATTCAGAGGCTTCACAGCGAGCCAGGCATCAAACACTTAAAGCTAACCAACAAAGCACCAACTAAGGTAAGCCAAACCATAACATTAATTAGCATATATTACAAATTGCAATTAATTCAATTTTATTAGTCTTTATGTAAATATTTAGATTAGTACTCAGGGTTTTTAATTATGAATGGAATATATTTTATGGCATTAATGACATCTAACAAAGAACAGCCATGCAATGAAACGAGTATCTTTAAGCAACTCTTGTTCTTAGGTTAATGTTGGGCATTGCATCTAAGATTGACCTGAGCCCATATAAGTCTTGATTTTGAGTTAGTCTAATGATACTAATTCTTGCTTTTGAGTTACACATAGGCCTTGTTTTTTAAAATATAAAATTTAATTTCATTAATCAGAAATTTACTGGGAAAAAATGTAATCGAATTCAATTTTGATAAACAATTTTCAATTTTATTGTTATGTTTCTTTTCTAGGTGCAATTTTGTTGAAAATTTATTATTTTTATTTTAAATATCATAACAATAATTCTAAATGATTACACCCTTCTCAATTCTGATTTATACACTTCAAATATATTCTCATTTTTACTTAATTGAACAATTATTTCCAAGTTGCACTGAGCATTTCCTAAACTTTTGTGTACGCAATTTAATTAATTTAAGAAATTTACCTCTTCATATGCATATGCTTCATGATTCAAAACTGTTCTACAGTCTTTAGGATATTTAGCACAACCCATGTCAGAAAACTCATCAAGTCCATCTTTACAATCCGCAATATCATCACAAATCTTCTGAAAAGAAATGCATATATTGATATTCCCAAAGAAACTTGGACATTCTATACAGTCCTGAAAAGTGCAATCATGTATTTCATCAGTTAAATCCATTATATAGTCTGTACTGCAATCATCCTCCATGTTACAGATCTGTGCTTTAGTAAAGCAACGTTTTAAATTTCTAATAGAACAGTGCCAGTTATGGTTATTAAATGATTTTTTAATTATTTCTGTATATAATTCGCTACATTTTCATATAGTACACACATTATTGTACTGTGTAGTCAATTGCAAGAGCTTTGATTTAAATTTCTACAAAATTTTATGGAAACTCTTCGTAAGTATAAAGAAAAATTAGTAAGTTTAGATATCAAAAGTGACAGGTGTGAACTTTTTTTACTTCATTAATATAAAAGCTGTTATATTCAATACATGTAATCTAAAAATTCAATGGTTTTGATTTTAACATCAATTATAATTGCTTGCAGAATATACTCAGATATCAAAGTTTCCTATGAAATATTGTGTGAAATTCCAATTAACACTATTAAATTACTGGCAAATGTGTCTACAGCTAATATTTGCAGATATACATTCGATGAATTATATAATTTCAGATATAAACAAATTAATTGCCATAGTTTTCTGGAAAATGAGTTTCAACAGTAAGTGGAGTAGTTTGGGTATCAGATTGACATTGGCGGATATGAACCATGAAAATAGTTTTATTTAAGAGGTTTCTCTATTTGCAAATTTCAAAATGTATCACAGTATTCAATGTGGATTTTCAAGGGATGTGTATGATATCAAGATTTTGATGTGACCAGAATCTATTCCAATTCTGACTGAGAATCATTTCTCATTCCTACACCATGTAATCACACAAGGATCGGCTACAATGTGTGTATATATATATAACATCATTCATGATATTGGCACATTTTATACAAATAAGGAGCATTTGCCCAACACGCAGTTAATAGCTACATTTTTTGCTGATAAACATGTTAGATATACTAAAATATGATTTTTTATTCATATTCTCAGCTGAATTAAACAAAAATCCAAGTCGTTAAACAAAAGTGCAAGCGAATTAAGCACATTCTGTTCGTGAAAACAACTGAAATAAAGTGCACGCAAATTAAACACAAGAGTTCTAGATCATTATTATAGCATTTATTCACAAAAATTTACAAAATTAAGAAATCAGCTAACTTTGTTATTTAAGAATTTGAATGTGATGGGTTGCACTGTTGCTCACATTTTCTCAGTAAATCCATGCAGTTATTTGCAAAACCTATATGTATTTTAGGATTGATTTCACATAGTATTATGTTAGATTCACTCCTGCATTTACATTTTTGTTTGAGAATGCTTGATGTTTCCCATTGGGCTGTACTTAGAGCAGTTAATATTTAATATCATAAAACCTGTTTTTCTCAAAACAATCAAATCTGAAGTACACATTTGAAGTTTGTATATTATATTGAGTATAAAATGTCACAAACTGTGGTATATTGATGACAAATCATGGCTTGATTTACTGTGCAGTTACTGTTTTACTTTTTGAAGAAGGAATTAACACAATAATGCTTTTAGCAAAAGCATCTCAAGTAGGTGTTTACATTGCAATTTTTTCCACATGAGATAATGTCAAGTGAAGAACTGAACAGTTGAATCTCACTCAGTATAAGCATTTTCAGCAAAATACCCTGAAATCATTGCTACTATTGTTTCCTGAGATATAATTATTTCATTCAGTAGTGATTCAACAATAAACACCATTCACTAATAGTGGCAGATTAATTCACAATTCTGCTTGCGAATTAAGTACTGGAGCTTAAGATGGTGTAACCTCTTCTTTTCTAAACACTGACAATGTCAAATAATCAAATCTCAGTTATTGATCTGTAATCTTATTAGATTTATTTTTTTATTTTCTTTCATACTACGGTACGGTGGTACTAATCTTTTCTATCATTGCCCTTTTTAATTCATATTGACTCTCTTTATTTTCTTTAAAGACAATTACTTTTTGATTGATTCTACTGAGAGGTTTATTAGTATTAGTATATCAGAAGTTCGCATGGATATTTTGGAACTATAAGCTCAAAAAAATTTTTTCTTGATTTTGATCATTTTCTGGTTGATTATTATCAGGCACCATTGATCCCTCAAATATTCCAGTCTGCAAATCATCAAATATTTTGTTTCTTCTACTGATGTTCCATTAGTGTTTTAAAGTTTATCAAGACACGGTTCCAGCTTCCAATAGTTTAAAATATTTTCAAAATTTTTCCATTCACTAGCATTTAATTTTGTCACTTATCCACAAATTTATCAGTTTAGTCATATCAAAAGCTATTTTAACTAATTTTACATTTTTATTTCTGGGTTCTCCTGGTCTTATCAATTGAGTTTTGTCTGCATTATTTTGAGGAACCATTTTGTAAATTTCAGAGGTTGAAAATTCAATAGATATTTGTAATGTTTGTATTTCCTTCTGAATTATCAGTTTGCACTTGATAAGAAATTGGCAGATGATTTTTCATCAACTAAACTTAACTTTATTATTTTAAGTTTACCATTATCGTACTTCATACCTATTTGGAAATATCTCACTTATATTCCTATTAAATTTAGTTCTATAGGTGCACAGATTTTGCTTTGCAGATCATTGCAGTAATTGCTCAGCAAACCAATTTTTTTATATAATGACATTATCACAACGTTGCACATGTGTGACTACTAATCTAAGGTAATTTGATAATTTAACTTGATACAAATATGTGTTTTTATAGTATGAAAAGAAATTAATTTCAACTCAATGCTCTTTGTAAAAAATAAATTTCTTTCCAGCAGATAATAGGCCCTGACTCAGGCAACATGCATCGGTAGAGCATGCAGTGACACCATCAATTGATGCAGAAAAAGAAACAGTCATCCAATACAGTGTGAACTCAGCTCAGGATGATACAATTCAATGTGTCATAATTGCCTTTCCTTATGATGCTTAAGTAAACATTTAAAGATTTTAGCTTATATCAAATTAATTATATTTAATTAAGTAAATAAAATTTATTACCCGACAGTGGACACAAAGACACCCCTACCTATGCATGCAATTACAAAGGTGAATATCTGCACATAGATAGCAGTAATGATAGACAAATAGTAAAAATAACTATTTGTTATTCTCAGGGGTCTTAGACTAAATGCAATAAGAACATTGATGTTAAACAAAGGCTAACCTAAGTGCAGCTATCTGGCAATTTAGGGAAATTTTTATATAAATATCTCTGAAAGGAATAGCTTGGCATAGCTATAGAAGAGTCAGAGACCCCTAGTAATTAACCTAAATTAAATGCAATTTCATGGAACAAGCACATTCCAAGTATTCATCAAAGTAGAAACCTCAGCTGGGTGGACAGACTTACTAAAGTATGGATAATTTAGATTTCCATTGTACATAAATGAAGCTGTACTATAAATTCATAGAGAAAGCTGTAAGAAAAAATCTTATAGCAACCACTGTCCTAATCCTGCAAACATGACTAAGAATGTAATTGCACATAAATACATTCATTATTGATAAAGAAAAAATTAACTCTTTAAATAAAATTTAACACTTTGTTTTAACAAATAATTATCACATATTGAATAAGAAAACTGATGAAAGTAAACAATTATAAAAATAACTTCAATATTATTATCCTTGGTTGATGTTGACTGATTTTGACAAACTGCAATATATTTTTGAAGTGGTATATTTCAAAATATAATGCTATGATAATTCAAGTTCATTACTGTATAACCAATGATGTAGAAAGAAAATCCTAATGTTAATTCAATTACTGTACATAATAAATTGTATCAAAATGTTTCAATAATCAAAATTGTTCATAATTTTATCAAATCTTGGCATCTGGTTATATCCAGGGCAGTTGTGGGTACACTATTCACTGCGTACACTAATGAATGTTATTTCCTGCATCAAGTTATAGCGTAGACATTAGATTTTCTATCAAATCATGAAAATTATAAATTACATTACTATTTGAATCGTTTTTAGTCAATGTTGCAACATTAGAATTAATACAAAAATTTCATGTTAATTGTGATAAAATTACATACCTGCAAGTAAGTAGTGGCTTTGTACAAACAAATTCTAAGTCGTCTGGATTAATGCAATATTGATCATAGGATAAATGCACATCCATTTCTTTCTTTATAAGTGCAATATCATGTCCCAATGGACACTTACAATGAGCAAAGCAGTCTCTCATTTCATGACAAGTTTGTGTAGTATTACCACATAAACTTCCTATGCAAGCTTTTGCAGAGCACCCATCACAGTGTTCTTCATCACTACCAGAAGGACAATCAATTTTTCCATTACATACTTCGTAAAAATTTATGCATAAATTACTGTGTATTTTGCATCGGAGTGGTAAATTATGCTTGCATAGAAAAACACTCTCATCCCTACCATTGTGACAATCTTCAATTCCATCACTAACATTTTTGAGTGGAATACAAATTGGCATTTCAGAATTACTAATATTAAATAAAAATAATAAAATGTGTAAGAAACTTTCTATACATAATTGTCAAATTGTGTATATAATATATATATATAAATATATATATATATATATTGTGGCATCACCCTCTGCAATCAAAAATATTTTGCAATTAGTAACTCGAAATTATTAAATGATAAATTTAAATGAATTTGTAAGTGCCTTGAGTGACGTCATTGGTTTAGACAATCTGTGCTATTTTGAATTTAAATATTTCTGCCACGCAATAATTCTGATTTTTGTTATTATCGTACAAAAGGTCACGAGGCACCTGCTCATATTTACAGTATGCGTTAGTACCACGTTTTGTTTATTATTACTAGTTTCTTTTTCTTTAAATACGATGTTTTTGTTTGAACAATGTTCAATAGAATTTACTCACTGCTTAATTCTTGTTGTGCATGTAATTTCTTAAAAATGTTTTTCTAAATTACTGATCGTTGCTGAAGGTGCCTTGTTCAGGTACAGCTTTACAAGCCCATCACGTCGGCACTTCGGCAAGCATAGCAATAGGGCTTTGCACTATTGCTTGTCATTTGTTATGTTTTATATTTTATTGCAGCACCTAAATTGCACGAGCTGAGGCCTGCACTGAGTTTAGGTTTATTAGCACGTAGAGTAAACTTTGCAGCCAAGAGCATTTAGGGCTTCTCTCTCTCTATTTAAATTAGGGCTCCGTCTAAAACGACTCTTTCTCATAGGGTTCTCTGTTATTGGTCGGCCGAGTGTGGCAATGCACCATTACCTGATCTCCTGGCTACCTTTAACTTTTACTAGAAATAGGTTTATTTGGCTTTGGACTCCGGCCATTAATTATCGAGACATCGGCAAATGCTGGTGTTCTACTGCGAAAACTGCCATGTCAATGTTGGTAGATAAATGGTACTATTCCTTTTATTCACAATTTAGGGTGGAGGGATAGCATGAAATATATAAAGAAATTGAATCAGTTGAAATTTGATGTCATCTGACGTCATCTCTTAACATCGCTCAGCATTTCAATTCCACCTTTTTCAACTGTAATTTGTATAATTTTTATTGTAGCCATATATATTCGATATTTCTGAAATGTCATTTGTTGTGCAGGTAGATACAAGTCTTAGCTTCACAATGGATAAAAATTTTTTTCTCTAGCTGTTGTTCTAATGAGGTCCCAGAGGCAAAATATTTCTATCCTTTTTCAAGGGGAAATGTGCTGGTTTTTTTAATGTTTTTCCTAATTCTGTTGTTGCAAATTTTAATTCTAAATTTTCATTTATTGGGTAGATAGACACATATCTTTGCTTCCAAATCAATAAAAAAAATTTTGCACTAGCTATTATTCTAATGGGGTCCCTAAGCCAAAATATTACTTCTATATACGTTTTCAAAGAAATGGCGTTTTTAGAAAGTTTGAATTACATTTTTTGTTAAATTTTAAACAACTTGTTTTCGTTCGTTTGTATTTTATCTGACATATTTAGAATTCAAATAAATCAAATTTCAATTAAATCTGATCCTACAAATGATTGTACAGACAATATTTTTCATTGAACATTCGAATAATGTCCATAGTTCATTTTGAATTCATTAGAATATAGGAAACCTGCTGCTGGAATTACTAATATTATTGAATTTAATATTTTTTTAGTCTCTATTACTATATTGAATCGTAAAAAGTTTGCATATAATTGACAACATTAAAAAACATGTATATATTTCAGCTGAAATTAATTTTTTAGCGAAATAGCAGTATATGAACCTACTTTTGTTGATTTTAATTTTCTCTTTTCTTGAAATTTCCACTGATTTCAGTAATTTCAAGTTAATATATAGTTTAATTATGTTGTGAACCTTCACATGTTGCATGCTCGGTTGCTATTGTGAAGAAATTTCGCAGAACAAGCCGGAAACAATTAAAATATACTTTTGTTGTTGTAAAATAGCTATGTCAGTAATTTTGAATAAACAAATATTTAAAAAAAAAGTAATTGAACAGTTTGATTTATCACAAGTCGATTGGCTTGCATGGAAAACAGAACTTTACCATCACATTGAAGAAATTTTTCCACAATTAATAATTAAAAACTGTAGTGAAAAATGGTCATACATTAAGAACATAATCATCACAATAAACAATAATATGATTCCAAAAAAGAGAATTTCAAAACACTGTAAACCTTTTTTTAACAATAAATTAACAATACTGTCTAAGATTCTTCGAAAATCAAAAATTGCATTTCGACTACAATCTTCACCACACAATAAAATAATTCTTGAAAATAATCGAAAAAAATTTAGTGATGTACAACAATTAACTGCTAATAATTGGTTTAAAAATAAAACCGAATCGCTTAATTTTAAATCTGGAACTGAATTTTGGAATAGATACAGACATACTTTAAAGCATAGCTCATCAAAGCGAAATGTTGGTATTCTAAAACAAGATAACAAATTATATACAAATAAGGAAAAGGAAAGAATTTTTTTCAACACTTTTTTCACTGGCAAGCTTTTAATAAATTGCAGATTTGACGAAAAACACCCTAAAGAAATTGAAAAATGTATTATTCAAATGTCTGATCCTGAAGTGGACGATATGAATAATTTAAATGACCGCATTACTCTAAGTGAAAATAATCGATCGTTAAAGGTTTTGCATACCTGATGGTAAAAGTTTTGAACCGGATGGTATGCATCCTATTATGCTAAAAAATTTAGGTTTTTACACAAAAGCAGCACTATTGTATCTATATAATAGTTTTCTTGAAGAAGGCAAATATATTTGGAACGAAAGATGAATAATCTTTATAAGAAAATCTAGAAAAATTAGTTATGCAGAACCGGCAACATACATACCTTTGACTCTAACCAGTTATATTTGAAAGAATGTTGGATTTTAGAATGAGATTTGCCCTTAAGAAGATTCTAAATAAAGATAATACACAAGAAGAATTTCGCAAAAATCATAATACTTCAAAATATCTTTATAAATTGAAATTAGCTGCTCAATCAGCAATGTTAGAGAAAAAGAGTACTTTACTAATGTCAATAGATTTTGAAAAAGCATTTGATAGAATGAATTTACTTGCGGCTAATGAAAAATTTTTTATGATAATAAAAAACTTTTTATTCTCAAGGAAAGTACATCTAAATATAAACGAATACAATGGTGTTACAAGAAACGTGAAAATTGGGTTGCCACAAGGTTCTGTTTTATCTCCTTTATTATTTATTTTATACATCAATGATATTTTTGATAAACTATATTCTCAATCATATAAATATGCAGATGACGGTACAATTTTACAATCCGCTTCTAATATACATTTAGCATATCAAAGACTACAACAAATACTAAGTTATATAGAGACGTCACCCTGCAAACATATAATATGCCCAAAACCTGCTTAGAAAAACTTCATTATAAACCGTCTGAAATTAAATCATTTAAGTTAAATTTTGGAATCATAGATATTCAAATAGAACAACTGATATAGACGATCTAAGATCACTAATAAATAATGTCCCGGATAAATCATTTTGTTGCTACTTTAAATCTGTAAAACGCCATTGGGAAGTCATTATTTTAAACTTAATCATTGATAATTGTATACTCGCCTATGATTAATATCGAAAAAGCCGAACATATTCACTATTATGTAACTGTCAACAAGATGAAAAGCATTTATAGCATTTTTTATCTTCATGTGAAATATTTTCAATTTGCAATCAAATATTGGATTTAAAAAAGAAGAAGATTTTAATGTAATATCGCTACCCAGGAGAAACTAACACTTTAATAATCAAAAAACATGTTTAGAAAGTTGACAAAAGATTAAAGTCAGTAATCACGGGGTAGGTATCATCTGCACTTCCTCTTTTTTCTTCCGTAATTGTGTACTCCACATTGCTGATACAAAGGTAACAAGTAACAATCATAACGAAGTATTATTTAGATACTCCAGGAATAGAGAGAAGCGAGGTTCCTGGGCGCACTTGCCCGACGCCGAATCATCGATCACGACAAGCTCACCGGAAGCTATCAACTCCATCATTATACATTTCAAGATCCAATCGATTGTGTTTCCAACTCAGCTCATTCTCATAGAAAGATATTTGTTATGTGTACCTTATAAGTGCTTGAAATAAACTATAGACACAATTCGACTTAAAGCTCGAGCTCTATATGTGATTCGTCAATAGTTCACATGTATCGGAATAGACACTAGCTGCTATTAAATAAACTATTAATAAAATATCAAGCAGCTTCCTACATATAATAAATCATCAAGTTACTAAATAAGAAAGTTACTATAAACTAATGACAAGCTAAAATAAGGCACAACACTAGCTACTAAAAAAACATACAAC
>CABFPE010000264.1:1040009-1061739 GCA_900660155.1 Hofstenia miamia
AAGCTAATATAGCTCAAGTCAAAAAAGTGGCCACATTATAGCATATTTTCATAGCAAACGAAAGACAAATAGGGGCTTATAAAATATATTTGAAAATATAACTGTCTCAGCTTGCATCCTGGTGACAAAATTATTCAACAAGTTTGCCATGCAAAGCGTGACACGCAGATAAACGTCTTGAAACTGAATCCATTAAGCGGACTCTAACTTCTTGAGTTATTTGGTGTTGCGATTCAAGGATGTAACTCTTTAATTTTTTTTCTTGACAAAATCCATCAGAATCTGCCACACGTTCTCTATGGGTACTAGATCTGGTGAATTCAGTGGCCATTGCATAACTTTAATATTCTAATTGGTAAAAAATTCTGTAGTCGATTTTGAGGTATGAGGGGTTTCTCCATCTTGCTCTAAAATCCATGAATCGGGATATAAGCATGTTGCATATGGTACAAATTTCTCGAGTATTTGGCAATATTTTGAACTATTAATTAATATAGTGTGAAAACTAATGATAGCCAAATTTTGAAAAGTGGTCACTTGACTTGAGTTAAATAAAATGCTTTGAGGAAAAAAATTCAAAATATCTTTAAAACTTATTGTATGACTTTTTTAGTTTTTCATTTTAACTGTGTAAATTAGAAATTTGTTGTTTATCCCTTTAGAAAATTGATATATCCAGGGAGATATATAGCGAAAAAATTAAGAATTTCGAAAAGATTTTTTGTGTTTCAATTTCTCCAAATGATTTTTAAGAAGCTCAATATAATCTCAAAACAACATTAATTATTATTATTAGCAACTACATTTCTCAATTGGCGCGTAAAAATCTTAAATGTACCAATTTTTGTCGTTTTAAGCGCGTATTTGCAGCCAAACATGAGAACAAAATCTGTGTTAAATTTTACTTAGGTACGAAAATGATTTCTAAAGTTAAATGATTAAATCCTCAACTATATACTAATTTGCTTCTAATTTCTACACATTTTTTCTTAATTTGTAGTCTTCATCACTATTTATATAATAAATTGCTTTGAGGAATTTAAAATTTCAATACTACTGAAAAGGTTTTTTCAATAAGGAGACGTATTCATTGTCACGTTCCTTAAGTAAATGAAAATGTTGAAATTGATATCATTATGTTGAGTTTTATATTGTATCAAATGGCTATTTCAAAGTATTATTAGAGAGCCTAGACAACAAAACCGAGTGCTACAAAAAAATTGCGGAAAATTAACATTACGCATTAGGGTGGAGGGAAGGAATTTTTTTGAAAAAATTGGTTTCTTTTCAACGAGCAACTCTTCAATTAAATTAAAACTCAAATTTTTTAAGAAATCAATTCGATATTATAGCCATGGCCTCATGTTGTACACCATTTTGTAGCGCTTTGAAAAACTAGGAAAACCTATATAGACTTTGACAACTTTTGCTCATTTCCCTTCTCATGACAAGCGTTTAAAGTTTCCTATAATTTCTTCAGTATTAAGTCAATGACCTATCTACATGCAAAGCGATTTTAATGCTTGTGTATCATAACTTCTGTACGCTACTGCAAAGTCAGTGTTGACGCTGTGGCCATGTAAATTATACCACTCTCTAAATAATCAATATATATATATATATATTATGTTTCTTAGAATGCTATCAAATATGAATTTGGAATATTGTGTTTGCATCAAATGAAAAATTTGAGAAACTCAGCTTAAAAAGTCATCCTTGTTTGCTCCTCGTTGGAATTACCATTGGACCATTACTGGCCCAGCGGTCAAATGCCAATAATGGTCGATAATGGAAACAGGAATTGGCCATCAATTGTACATGAATCCTTGTTGCTTGGGTTAGGTCGTCCTACATTATCTTGGCTTTAGTAGCCACATTAACTCGATTCAATTGCTCCTCTGAAGGAGAATTCACTTTTCCGTATCAAACCGTATGATTGATTGATAGATAATCAACTTGTCATTAATTTGTTCATGTTTTTAAATGGTGTAACCAATCAAATTTTACTAAATAGAGTGTAATATGACATTTGAGCCAATTACTCACTTTTGTTGAATACTGAACTCATTATTTTATAGTATGAATCGTACTTAATTACTTTAAGGTTTTACTTAATGTATTACTTTTCTTATATTGACTAAGTGGGTATTGTTTAATTAACTAATTTACTTTATAGTTATTGAGTACACAGTAGAAACCCACACACTTTCGATCTTCCAATACCAACTGGACAGGGCCTATGCCCAAAGGCAGGCACCTAATGTAACGAAGGATCCAATTGACTCGTTTCAAATGTATTTCAATTTTTATTTCTTTTTCTTTTGTATATTCAATTTTTTATGAGTTTATAAAAATATTCTACAATGGTTCCATTTCAATTAGTTAATTTGTTTTGAATGACATTTATTATTACATGGTTGACTGAAAACCATAATTAATTCGTTAAAAAGTCCGAATTCCTAATGATGCACATTTTAAAATATAATTAATAAGTATTAATTAAAGCAGCCGCTTCAACAAAAAATTATTGCTGTAATTAAAACTGAAGCAATTAATCTCATCAAAGAAAATCCGCCCACAACCTAAGGTTTGGGGAAAATATTTTCGCGCATAGCAATTCCATTTTTGTTGAAAAAGTAATTATGGATTACAATTTACAGGGAAAATTAATCTAACAAAATGTTTCCTGGCTGGAACCTAGCTCGAATATAAAAAATGGAATTTATGATTGTGTCACGTCATTTAAAATAAGAATTATTAATTTTAATTATTTTAGAAGAAAACTTTAAATATTATTGAAAATTGTCATACTACGACTGTAAGTTATGAATAACTAAAATCATGCCAATACTGAAGTCGTAAAGAGCTCCGACAATAGGCTGGGCTTTGAAACAAATCATTGAAATGCGTTTGCTAGTAGACCATCCTTGGAATCTACAGATTATAATTTCAAGTTGTTGAGAAACTCATGTTTCTGAAAATAAATGGAACATTTAGTAAAAATGTATTGATTACATCTTTTATTTCAGGGCTTGGTCGAGTTAGGCCAAAATTTTAGTTTTATATGGCCCAGGTCGGATTGGGTTAGATCTGAATGCTTACAATTTTATACAGTTCGTATCCGGTTAGAATCTACACATTTCTATATGGGTAGGGTCCCATTTTTCAACCCGTTTTCTACTCTTATTTTAATAAATATTAGTAGTAAGGGAATACCTTAACAATATGAAAAAGGGTCATTCAAAACTAATTCAGCGTCTTTCAGTTCTAGCTTCTTATTCAAGCAACTGATTTCAGTTCACATTATTATTAACACAAAGAGAGAAAAATGTTGAATGTCTGTCATAGAAAGCAAGGAAAACTTGAAAAATCTAGAGCATTATATAGTTTATCAATCATTGCCCTCAACCTGTGGTGAGGACAATTAAAATGAAATTCGTCAGATGGAATTAAGTAACTGCATTAACTATTTGCTGTATACTCTGCTATACATGTAAAGTGTATTTGGTTAGATATAGGTCTAAAAAAGAAATTCTGTTGAACTATCCCACTCCAGCAAAACTGGCATTTTGCTAAAAAAGCAATACAATCGATCAGGTTGGTAAATCACTATGCCCATATTGCACTTTTTAATATACTTGCAAAATTGTTAACTTTTATATAAATCCTATTTATTTAATATACTGTACTATGCATTTTAAATAAAATTTCTCTTGTCTCCTAAACCTGAAGGACAAAATTCAATAACCTAGATTCTAGGAAAAACAAACATCAACTAAAGTAAGAATTTTGTATATGAGATACAATTATCAATCAAGTTTAATTGCTAATTACTAATATTCAATGCAATAAAATCTGAATGCATTGACACTTTTATCCTAGCAGCCAAAATGGTTACTTGCACTGCTTAACCCTTTCAGCACCATAGGGACACAGGAGTCCCCAACTTTTAAGTTAATAGATTTGAGACTGTACCAAGTAAAAAACATTAGCTTCAGTTTGGATATATAGTTCAAAGTTATTTCTTCAACTTCAAAATATTTTTTTTTAATTTTCACCATTTTCGACGAAAATATGGACCAAAATTTGACCCAAATTTGGTCCAATTTCTCCTTTCAACATTACTGGGTGTCCTGTGGAAAGTTATCTCACTACAACTAAACGTAATTGTCAGAAACCAAAAGAGGACAGTAATACATAACTGTTAAAAAAAACCCGATTTGATTTACTACTATACAGCCTGAGATATTTGCAATAATTTGTTCAAGGACATGTGTGTCCCTACTGTCCGGAAGGACCATTTGGCTCAATCTGAACAAAATAAGGGTTGTTTCTGAAAACGAAGTTTTAATTGGGGACAGTTGTATCTACCGTTTACTATTTACCTCTAAATCATATTTTGACTTTTTTTGTCTTTATTAAAAGAAGTTAGGACACCCGTATCCCTATGGGAAGGAGCTAAAATCAGATATTTAAAAAAAATTCTAACAGGGTCATTTATTTAAGAAATTTCCTATGCATGGTTGAATATCTCCATACAGAATAATTCGCTAATTTTCAAATTTTGAAGGCCAAAACTCAGTGTTTGTTTTGTGTTTGTTTGTGTATGTTTTGATAACAGAGGTGCTCACGTAAAACCCCTGTTACCAAACTCTGCTTTTTACATTTTAGTGCATAAGTTAAACATGGCATCAAACAACAGAAAGAAATATGTACGGATTGACAGAGAAACAGAAAGTGATGAGATTTTTGCGATGTTGGATGAAATTGGAAGCGAAAATGAAAGTGAGGTGGAAAATCTGTTAGAAGATTCTGACACAGAGTTTGTTGCAGACGAGCCTTTGGATTCAGTGTGTACTGAGACAGGGGAAAGTGTGGAAAGTGACCATCGTGTCTTGGTTCCTGAAGCAGCAATACACGAACCATTAGAATGCGATAAGTCTCCTCCAAAGAAGCGGATAAAAGCAAAGTTGGAAGAACTTAAATGGAGCAGAAAACCAAAATTTATAAAAGCTGAGAAGTGCAAGTACGATCAAGGTGATGTTTTGCTTGATATTCCAGAAAACGTAAATTATTTGATAGTATTTGAACATACGGTAAACTGTTAGACCTTTTAACACTGATATCAGAACAAAGCAACATATATGCCGCTCAAAATGGTCGTGCTTTTCAAACATCACCTGAAGAAATAAAAGCATTTCTTGGCATGAATTTTATGATGTCAATCAACAAGTTACCAACACTGAAGTGTTATTGGGCTGCAGATGATTATATTGGAAACAACGGTATTCGAAATGTAATGACAAGAACAAGATTTTGCCAAATTCTACAAAATCTGCATTTTGCGAACAATGAAACAGCTGAAAAAGCAGACAAAGGCTATAAATTAAGACCAGTTATTAATCATTTAAATAATGCATTTCAGAAGGCAGTTTCAAACTGCAATAAGCAGGCTGTTGATGAACAATGAACATATGACAAAGTTCAAGGGAAGACATTCTTGTAAGCAGTATATTAAAAACAAACCCATCAAATGGGGCTTCAAGTGGTGGTGGCGCTGTTGCAGCAGTACTGGGTATCTTTATGAATTCATTCTCTATCTTGGAAAAAACGAAATGACTGACTATGGACTTGGTGAGAATGTTGTGATTAATCTCAGCAAAAAGCTTGAAAATTCGTTCTGCAGGCTGTATTTCGATAACTTTTTCAATAGCCCAACACTTGTTCAAAAGCTGTTTGAGAAAAATATTTATTGTATAGGTACAGTGAGAAGTAATCGAAAAATGATGGCGCAAATGGAAAATGACAAAAATATGAAACGCAGGGATATCGAATTTCAATTTGCTAAAAGCATCACAGCAGTGAAGTGGTTTGACAATAGAGGAGTTCTTTTGGTAGGAACCTTCTTAGAAGGTTCTGATGAAGTATTGTCTGTGTTACGTAGAATGAAAATATTGCAATCAATTAGTTGCTATGATTTCAGATTAATTTGTAAAATGCAACCAAGAATAAAATATGTGTCAATGAAAAGATAATTGTATCTGTCAATAGAAATACTTTTGACAAAACGATGCTTACGTTATTTTATTGCTGCCATCTTGGCAGAAGTTTGAAATTTAAATCGACAGGTACTTCTTTTGAAATACTATAAATACATTGAAACTTACTGTAAGCATTTGATAAAGAATTTTACTTAGAATTCTTATTTTTCATCTTATTAACAGTTTGATTATTTAATACAATGTCGAGCTAATCGAGCGGTGTTTAGTAGTGGTCTGGATNGATTTTTATATGTTAATGATTTATTTTATTCACCTATATACATGATGTAATATTTCTATTTCACCAAACACATTTCTGTTTTAAAATGATTTTTATATGTTAATGATTTATTCTATTCACCTATATATGTGATGTAATATTTCTATTTTCACCAAACACATTTCTGTTTTAAAATGATTTTTATATGTTAATGATTTATTTTATTCACCTATATACATGATGTAATATTTCTATTTTCACCAAACACGNGCCTATATATGTGATGTAATATTTCTATTTTCACAAAACACACTTTTGTTTTAAAATGATTTTTGTGTGTTAATAGTTTATTTTCCCATATACATTAATGTAATATCTCTTTTCACTAACTGAGTTTACATTTTTACAAATTATATAGTACTTGGGTGTTATCAAACTTCACTAGATATTTTATTTTGGAATTGTTATTATTGTTTTCATTGCTCATGGTTTAGGCCTGTGGTAACAATAGGCCTCCTGGGGAAAGCTAGCCACATTAAATAAATGGCTTAACGCATTTCTGATGGCCACCTCCTGGGTGAATGTGGAAGTGCCATCATATTTTAGAATGAAGATGGAAACTTGAAGATTGTGCAATGCTTAACTTTGTCACTCAGAATCACTGTGTAATGTATGCTTTTACAATTTAGTACAATTTACACACAATTGCTAAAGAAATTGTTGTTTTCCACCTCTTGCATTTTGTTTTGATCAATATTAATGCACTTGGAAACACCCTCTAATGCAAATAACACATCATTTTTTGTTTTGAAATAATTGGGTTTTTGATCTATTAATTGTTTTCTTTGAAACATGGTGTTGCATGTTTAAACATTGTTATAACAAATGACACCTTGAGTGAAATTTGGCAACAAAAATATCAATTTGCCTAAATCCTAGAAATAAAAAATTTTCACTTTGGTCTGAACACATTGTCAAAAAATTAATTTGCTAACATTAGTTTTGTCAAAAATATTTCGTCACTAGATGGCATCCAATCCATGGCAAATATCTCTTACTACTGTTAGTGTTGTACATACTGGTTGGCCTGTATGAACTGCTGTAGAGGACTGTGAAATTCTCCATGTGAAAGTGTAAGTTCTCTACTTCATCTGGGATAGTGTCTTGGTACTCCTCCTTCAAAACATTATGAGGCAAATATTCTCAACTTTAGTGAGACAGTACCCAATCTTGATTTTGTCCATGATCTTAGGGTGGGTTACCTCATTTACATGAAAGAAGTAAACAATTAACAGGTTGTCAAAATCAATGTTGACACACTCAAATTTTTTAATCTTCTCTTTACTGTTCAGTAATTGGCACAGGTGGGACAGGTTGAAATCTTCATTGAACATAGTATGCACTGTGCTTTGCCAATAGGGTTGTGCCATACCACCTTGCATCTTCAAATCATAACAAATAATGGTGTTAATCTTGGGCCTGCATTCTGCATCAATAATAAAAGGAATGACATTGATGGAACAAGTGAGTGCTTTAGTGTTAAACATCAATCACAGCTTGTTTCTGGTTTCTTCAGATAGGTTATCTCAAACCAAACAGACTGCCTTTTGTGTTGCAATGAAGTATGGGTGTAATATCTCATCCCCAACTTTTGACGTTTTTGCTTTTCTTTCCTCTGCTTTTTTGTATCAAATGCTAATTGAATCATGGGAGGAAGGACTGGGGCTAGGAGGGTTTTTGAGTCAACTCAGGATGGAGTTACATTACTAATTTGAGCAAAAGGCACTCTAGGCTCCTCAGAGTCCCACACAGAGAGTTGTCTCCATGCATAGTTGTCCAAGGTCTACTTCTGCTCAGAGAGTTGTCTCTGAGCATAGTTGCAGGAGGTCAGCTCCTGAGGGGAGAGTTGTCTCCTCTCATAGTGGTGGCTGGAATCCTCTGCTGGGTGGTCTTGCTTTCAGAAGGTGCTTTCATCAATTCATCTCAATGTTGTTGCTCAGCATGTTTCATCTTATGAATTCATCTGCCTTTGAACATGGTGTAACATCATCCAAAACAAAACAGAAATAAGCTGCAAATGTTGCAGAAGATACTAAGATCAAAAAGAAGTGATTAAAAATATTATGATTAAATCAAGTGTGATTATTTCAGTTGATTTGTATATTGCAACCAAGAGAATAACATGTGTCAAAAAAGAGATAATTGTATCTGTCGAAAAAAAAAGTTTCAACAAATTGTTGCTTACTTTATTTTTAGCCACCATCTTGGCTGACGTTTAAATTTGAATCAACAAGTACTTCTCTTCAAATTACTATAAATACAATTAAAACTATTGTAAGAGTTGATAAAGAATTTTACTTAGAATTCTTATTATTTCATCTTATTAATGGTTTGATTATTTAATACAATGTTGAGCTAATCAAGCAATGTTTACTAGTGGTCTGGATCCATCACAGGGAATGATTCAAGGGTCTCTGTGCCAGATCATGAAAGTGCACATAAGTTAGGTGTAAGGGTTTTCTCTCGATTAGCTGACTAGCATTTCTCTTCTACATGTATTAGATGACTAACTCTCAACAAATGGTTGGATACCCAAACCTTAGGAATTATCTTAATATATTTTTAGATCTAAATTAATGACCTATAATCGACCGATATAATGACCTTACATGTAGTAATTGTAAATGTAGGTTAGGAAGTTGTTCAATTAGAATTTATTTAATTAAGCCAATATATTTCGGTAATGGCTACATATAATATTGAATGAACAACTAGTGACAGTTTCTGGTTGCAAATAGATATAACACTTTCACACAATAGAGATTAAGTCGAGTTGTGTCATGCCTTGAGTAAGCACTGAGCTAATGTAGGGTACACATAAGCTAGCTTGATCAAGCTTGGATGGAATGGTGAAATTGGATGTGGAGATCCACTTTGGGCAGATGCCCACTGAAAGATCGATGCAGAGGTTACCACATTGTTTCATCACCTAAAAAGTGAATAGTTATTTATGATTACGTAATGTGATAGAAGAAACTAGACAAGCAGTAACAATAAGTAAATCCTTACCCACAATAACACAGTCAATGTTACAAGGTAACAGTGAATAAACAGTGATAAAGCCCTGGTACAGGATATTACATGGCGACCATGACAGCCAAGAATAGCAAATCAACAGAAGAAACATTCAATTAAACCAACCGCAAAAGGACATCACATGCTATGAGTGAAAGTATGAAAGCAACGAACTGTTTACACAAACCAACTACTAATGAGAGGCAAAGAGATACCCTGAACCAAACAAATGCACTTAACAGAGATCCTGGAATTGCAATCTGGAGATGAGAAAGCCACTATGAACCAGAAGAAAAATGACAAAAACCAGAAAAGGAAGTGCAAAGAAAACTGCAACAAAAGCAGTAACCCCCAGGACCATTTGATCATTGCTGTATTACGGTGAAAATTCAGCAACAGACGCCACAGATACAGAACTACAATCTTTTAGTTCACCCCCAGAGATGAACCCCACAGACAATAATCCACTAGATATAATGGTGTTGTTAAGAAAGAGTCAAGAAAATGAGGAAACTTTAAGGCAGCAAGTAGAACAATTGACCGAGAAGGTCAAAGAAATGGAACGTCAAAAAGAATTGATATTGAGCAAAATCAGGGTAAACATGGAAATGTGATTAGAAGAACAAAATCAGTTATTTCAAAACAAAATCAAAATCTTGACTCACCAATTGTCAGAGTCCAACAAAAGGTTCCTAGAAGAAAACCAGCAATGGCAAGAAAGAAACCAGGAACTAGAAAGAACAAACAGACAGTTAATTGAAGACAACGACCTACAAGCAGGAGAGTTAGAACAACTCAAAGATAAATTGAGACTGTTACACTCAACAGAAGAGGAGAGCAGAAACGATATGCAATCTCACGAAATCGAATTCCAAGCTAAAAAAGACAGTGAACTACAGGCACCACATAGGCTGAGCCAAAAGGAAGTAGCATTCAAAGAGTCCGACAAAGACTCTGATGCTGAAAAACAAAAAATAATAAACGAAATTAAGAAAGCAGTGACCACACAAATGCAGGAGGAGGACATACAAACCAATCATAGAAAACCAAAATATGAGAATTCGATTCTTCCACAATTAACAGCCAACAATATGATTCCATGCAAAGCNCATCACAGGGAATGATTCTAGGGTCCCTGTGCCAGATCATGAAAGTGCACTTATGTTAGGTGTAGGGGTTTTCTCTTGATTAGCTGACTAGCATTTCTCCTCTACATGTATCAGATAACTAACTGTCAACAAATGGTCGGATGACCAAACCCTAGGAATTATCTTAATATTGTTTTAGATCTAAATTAATGACCTATAATTGACCGATATAATGACCTTACATGTAGTAATTGTAAATGTAGGTTAGGAAGTTGTTCAATTAGAATTTATTTAACTAAGCCAATATATTTTGGTAATGGCTACATGTAATATTAAATGAACAACTAGTAACAGTTCAGGTTGCAAATGGATATAACACTTTTACACAATAGAGTTTAAGTCGAGTTGTGTCATGTCTTGAGTAAGCACTGAGCTAATGTAGGGTACACATAAGCTATCTTGATTGAGCTGAGAAGTAGCACTCAAGCATTGGATGGAATGGTGAAATTGGATGTGGAGATCCGCTTTGGGCAGATGCCCACTAAAAGATCGATGCAGAGGTTACTGCATGGTTTTGTCACCTAAAAAGTGAACAGTTAATTGAGGTTACATAAGATGACAGAAGAAACTAATCAAGCAGTAACAACAAGTAAATCCTTACCCACAACAACACAGCTAACGTTATAAAGTAATAGTAGATAAACGGTGATAAAGCCTGGTAGAGGATATTACATGGTGACCGTGACAGCCAAGAACAGCAAACCTACAGAAGAAACATTCAGTTAAACCACCCGCAAAACAACAAGCATAAGCTATAAGTGAAAGTACGAAAGCAATGAGCTGTTTACACAAACCAACTACTAATGAGAGGCAGAGAGATACCCCGAACCAAACAAATGCACTTCACAGAGATCCTGGAATTGCAACCTGGAAATGAGAAAGCCACTATGAACCAGAAGAAAAATGACAAAAACCAGAAAAGGAAGTGCAAAGAAAACTGCAATGAAAGCAGTAACTCCCAGAACCATTTGATCATCACTGTACTTTGGTGAGAATTCAGCAACAGCCAATGATACAATTCCATGCAAAGCAACACTACCCAAATTTAATGGGAAGTTAGATGGTTATATATAAAGGAAAGTGAGCCAACAAGCAGCAGTGGTGAGACTATACCTAACCAGAGCATCATCTCAACACTATCTGTTATTGGACACAGAGACAAAAAGGGATTATCAACTGCTAATAGGAGACTTCATTAATTACTACGAAAATGAAAGTTTCAAGAACCAGTACCGAATTATCTTGAATGCAACAAAAATGAGGAAAACTGACGACATCCGAAACTACATGCAACAAGTCAAGCGGCTCCTGATGCTTAGTTCTAGAGGAAACACCTATTCAAAATAGGACTTATTCTTGCATATCTGCAAAGGTATGCTAGAAAGCATCAAAACACAATTCGAAATTAAATGTGATGTAGACGACAAACTAGAAAGAATGATCAGGAAGGCTGTCGATATACAAGCCAACAATCAAGAACAATGCTCGGATATATGAGAAAGCCGCATGGTACAGATGCACCAACATGGAAAAGCAACTTCAAGTCACGCACCCCCAATAAAAACTACTCCAAAGCAAAACAAGAGAAAATAATAAAAGTAAAGGGAAAGGATGGCAAAATGAGGAAAGTAAAAGAAAAGGATGTTAAATGCTATGGTTGCGGACAGAAAGGATATAAAAAACCAGACTGCCCAATGCAGATAAACGTCATTTGTGACGAAGAAGCATACTACGATGAAGAGGACGTACTACAAATGGAAGATGAAATAGATGAAGCAACACCAACTGACAAGGAGTCAGAAAACTAAGTAGAGCGCAGACTCATAACAACTGTGCAGCAATAATGATCCTAACAAACCTCAACATGATGAATATGATAACAATAGCCATTAACAGAGTGATGACAAAAGCGACAATTGATACCGGAGCAGCAACATCTATAATTACTGATGAATGCACTACGAAAATGGGATTTCAACGAGAAGATATGAAGAATTTTAACAAGAGACTAATTAATGCGTCAGGGGATTATATCAACATGAAGGGAATGATAAATGTTGCACAAATGAGAATTGCGAACATGACGTTCGAACAACCTTTGGTGGTGGTGGACACACACAATAACGCATTACCATATGAAGTCATATTAGGAAATGATTTTCTGACAAAAAACGGTTGTGTCATTAACTACGCGAACAAGACAATAAAGGTAAAAGAAGAGGAAATGGAAATCGAAGAGGAGCAAGAGAAACAGAGAACAATCACGTTTCAACTACAAGAAGACATTCATCTACAGCCGCATCAATGGAAAATGCACACAATCGGGACGGAAGAAAATATCACAGCTGATATAATGCTATACAACAACAAAGGATTTAATACCAAACAAGTTTCAATGCCCTCTAGTGTCTGCATGATAAAACATGGAAAAGGAAGGATACTGATTCTCAATGCTACAAACTGGAATGTGAACCTGAAAAAATCTCACATAAGAATATACAGAAAATACATCAAAACTAACATCAGACTCATCTGGAAGGATATTGAAGACGACGATGGAGCAAGTAACTTGCATGGTAGATTCAAGGACTTGCAAAAGAAAGCAGTTAGTACTCCACATGGCCGATTCAAAGGTGAGTGGACAAACACCACCAAATTCGCAAGTACTCTCAAAACCCGACTCAAGGGTGTTGGGATGAAAGCAGAAGAAGGAGACACATACAGGATACCTGAAATAAACAACAAGGACTATCAACATTTAGAAAAATGGGAGATTGTGCAATTAAGAACACTCCTAGAGAAACACAAACATATATTCAACTTCAGAGAGATAAGTGTAGGTCAAGCAGTAGGTGAGAAGCACAAAATCGTCACAACATCAGACAAACTGATCAAATTACCAGTTAGAAGGGTGCCTGAGCAGCTGAAAGAAGAGTACAATCTTATACTGGAAGAATTAATCGACAATAAAATCATTTGGCCAAGTGAGAGCCCATATGCTGCACCAAACATGTTTGTAAAACAGGGAAACAAGTACCGTCTATGTATTGATTTCTGCAAATTAAATGAGGTAACAAAAAAGGATTCCTACCCCATACAGTGAATAGAGGATATGCTCTACGAGGCTAGTAAACACAAATATTTTACAACACTGGATTTATGCAAGGCCTACTGGCAGGTGAAAATGGAAGAAGATGACATTGAGAAGACAGCATTCATAACTCCATACAGGCTGTACGAATGGATATATATGGCGTTTGGTCTCTGCAACACACCAGCAAGTAATTTTCATGGTCGACTCAAGGACTTGCAAAGGAAAGTGGATAGTACTCCACATGGCCAACTCGAGGGCGAGTGGATAAACACCATCGAAGTCGCGAGTACTCCCAAAAGCCGATTCGAGGGCGTTGGGACGAAAGCAGAAGAGGAAGATACACACAGGAAACCAGATATAAATGACGAAGACTATCAACATCTAGAAGAACGAGACATCACGCATTTAAGAACACTTCTAGAAAAGCATAAATGTATATTCAACTATGGGGAGATAAGTGTTGGTCAGGCAGTAGGCAAAAAACACAAAATCGTTATGACAATGGACAAACCAATCAAGCTGCCAGTCAGAAGAGTACCTGAGCAGCTAAAGGAAGAATACAATTAGATACTAGAAGAACTAATCGACAATAAGATCATCTGGCCGAGTGAAAGCCTGTACGCAGCACCCACCGTGTTTGTAAAGCATGGAAACAAGTACCGACTATGCATTGATTTCCGCAAACTCAACAAATTGACAAAGAAAGATCCATACACTTTACTGTGAATAGAAGACATGCTCTATGAAGCCAGTAAACATAAATATTTCACAACTCTAGATTTATGTAAAGCCTATTGGCAAGTGAAAATTGAGGAAGAGGACATAGAGAAGACAGCATTCATAACTCCATATGGACTGTACGAATGGATTTATATGGCATTCGGACTCAGCAACGCGCCAGCAACGTTCCAGAGATACATAACAAAGGTACTTAAAAACAAGACACATTGAATGGAAGAAGGAGTCGACGCCTATATAGATGACATCATAGTCACAAGCGACACAGTCCAAGAAGACCTAAAATATTGGAAAGAACACTAATGATCTTGGAAAATGCGGGACTCCGGATCAACAGAAATAAATGTGATATCCTCAAGGAGAAGATAGTGTTCCTTGGAAGAATGATAGAAAAAGGGAGGATCTGCATGAAGGACAATGCCTGAGAGATGATCCGGAAGATAGAGAAACCAAACAACAAAAAGGATATTCAGAGAATCATGGGATTTTCAATTATTATGGAACCTTCATCCCAAACATAGCTGGAAAAACGGCAAAGATGACTTGATTGATGAGGAAGGCAGTTCCATTTGTATGGACATGGAAAGAACAGGAGGAACTCGATAACATCAAGGAAGAGCTCGCAAAATTACCTTCCCTCAATACACCTGATTACAACGAAAAGTTTATATTAGATTGCAATGCAAGCAAGGTGGCAATTGGAGCAACATTGGGCCAAATGAGAAATGGAAAAGAAGTGCCCATCCAGTTCTTCAGTCGCAAGTTGTGGGCCAGTGAAGAGAACTATGGCTCCACTAAAGTTGAAATGCTCACGCTCATTGAAAGCATCAAAAAGTTTCGACACTTCCTCATAGGAAGGGAGTTTAGAGTATTAACAGATAACAGTGGTCTGGCCTGGTTGAAAAAGTTTTCAGGAGATAAATCCGGGATAGTGTCTCGGTGGATCGAGTATCACAATGAATTCACATTCACGATCAAACACAGAAAAGGCACATTACACAACAATGTGGATTTCTGGACATCACTCCCAGAGTACCAAAGAGATGCAACAAAGACAGATGGAGAAAAGAAACAATTTCAGTTCCTGCTGCACACCGAATACAAGGGGCTACTGGAAATAAACGTTGACAAAAAGGGTCAAGCAGTGCTACCAATACTGATAAGAGATGAAATAACAGAACAAGAGATAGTGGACAAACAAAAAGACGATATAGTCCTAAGCGAGATCATGAAGAAGATCAAAGAGCCACGAACAACACTATCCAAGATAATGGCAGGATACTACGAATGTTACAAGTGGAAGATCAACAAGAATGGACTGCTATATGTTGAAGCTGGAAACAATTGAATTGCGATACCAGATTACTTCAAGAGGGAACTAATACGTAAGATCCACGAGAAGGGCCATTTGGGAATAACACAGACAGAAAAAACATTTAATGCTCGTTTCATAACAACAGCTGTCAGGAAAGTCGTGGAAGACATCATCAACAAATGCACGACATGCCTCCTAAACAATAAACAGCATTTATTCTCTAATGGAAATATATTTCATCTGGCGTTCTTTGGAAATTTCAGTGAAGGTTTTGACTACTTCAGGTTGAACTACTTTACCCACAGTGTTTATGGAATACATGGACTTTAGTAATATCAGCATTAAAACAAATTTGTTGGGTTGTGAGAGTTCGCCTTGTTTGCTCTGTGTATCCTTGGTAGATTTTTGAGCACAAGATTTGCTAGCAGCTTTTGGAGTCATCACCAAATTTAATATTGAAAAAGCATTCAAATTACGTGTTATTAATTACAAACTTTTAGCATATAAACCAATCAAAAATAACTTAATTCATTCATCCAATCATCAACTAGAGTTTACATAAACATGTGGTAAAGATTTTAACAATTAACAGGCAAGTGTAATATCATTTTACAACTATGCCACATGTTTGATTTGCTTCAATCTTAGAACTATATGCATAATTTCAACAAAGCTTGATATCAAGTGGAAATGGTGAAAATTTCATCATTTTAACTATAACAATAGGTTTTTAATGAAATAATCAGCCTTTGTGGAGAGTTTGTTGTGAAAGTTGGTTTCTTGTTTACTATGGTAACCTGTTCTTATGTTTTGAAATGTGGAATTCTCCTTCTCTGTGTAACTTATTCAACTAATGAAATTTCAATGTCTTGTCCAGCAATTTATATATGTCTATGACTATATTTTTATATCAAACACCACCTTCATGCAGAAGAGTGAAAATTGAAAACTCAATTATGCTTTTTCCGTTATTATTTTATTACCTCTATTATAGTAACTGTATTCATGTGAGATCAAGAAAAATATTTAATCTATTGTCTTTGATTGCTCCATCAATAAGTATGAAAATTTTCTGGATTGCAATGTCTATTGGGAAACCCTCTGCACAGAGTCTATTGATGTTATTTTTTAGAATTTGCACTGCTGCACACACATCTTGTGTTCAACTGCTGAAAAATTCTGTAAAACGCTATTGAAGCTGCATTCAAGAAATACAGTAGTTGCAATCTCCAAAACAAAATCGTGAATATTTGTTTAAAATATCTATAAATTTTATACAACCATGAGATTTGTGATAGGTAAACTTCACTCTTTTAAAAATGTCTATATATGGTAATATTAAATATTAGTAATGCCCATTTTATTATGTAACCCAATAAGTGTTTTAGAACTCAAACTCTTTGTAAAACGCCTTACTTTTGATTAATACAAAATATTTATTGTATAAGTTGGTTCATGCATTTACAATTTTTTTAGCTAACAACCAAGTGAGAAACTTTGAATTATGCACTGATTTTCATTTTGTTGGGGAGATACATTATTTCTTTGTATGAGTTTTACAAATATTCTTGGTGGTTTCTAGCTCTCAAATTTTTTTGTGAAACGTTTTGTTAATGATTAATACAAAATATTTAACATGAAGATTCCTCCGCCTTTACATCAAGATGTGTAGTTGATTATTTCATATCAGAGTTCATGAACTATATGTTTTACAATAGCACTTGCTACTATGAAATTTAGCTGACTGCTATGGAATCAGTGAAATGGTCTCGCCTTTTTGTTCAAGTTTACACGTCATACACAGTTTTTTCAACAAAGTAGGTAGAGTTTAAACCATGTTTTGAGTTGATTTAAGGCGGTTTCACTTTCAAAAAGACTTGTTTATCACTATATAATGATAAAGAACAATACAAATTGGTGATAGGTCAAAGATTGAAGGCAATACATTTTGGTTTCAAATACATCTACACACAAAATAATGAGGTATGTTGATGTATAATTGCTTGATAACCTATGCGTATTATAATATTTCACATTTAATTGAGTAGGTTTCTTAAAATTTCCATTTTAAACTAAATTATACACACTGGTTTTTGCTACATTGAATATTTTGTTTAATCATATACAGTTTAACTTTTTCTATTTGCATGTGTGTGTGTGTTCATCACACATCTCTATTTTTTTAGCATGAAAAATAAAATATTTACAGAACATTTATATGTTTAGAATGGTGAATGCATCATGGGTTTACAAATTTAACAAATGGGGATGATATCTATGGAAAAAAATCATAAACTTATATATTTTTTAAAAAACTAACACAAAGCTTCAAATAATTCACATTTCTTCCCTGGTGTTATATATTTTATTTTATTGTATCACATTTTTATTTTGCCTTCTTGACTGTTTTTTATTACCATCACATTAGTAAATAGGAATTATTTCAACTATCCAGTTATTATTTCATTGTAGTGTGTGTGTGTGTTTTACAATTAAAGTGGTGCTTTCACATGAATAATTGATGAGTCAACCCATCATACATTATTGAGGGAAAAATTTTTGAAGTGTGAAATTTTGAAGCATCGCGTGTTAGTTTGCTTCATAACGTAAAAAGTTAGCTGGAAATTGACATCTTGACAGCATATAGTGGGTAATGTTTTTTGGATCTATCAACTGCCTTGAGGTTACTATACCAATAAAGCATTTTGAGCTAACAAATTTACCTCTACAGAGAAACGCCTATATAAATTTTTGTAATATCTCTATTTCTATCATACATTGCTTAACCAATAATGCCTTACATTCATTGCTTAGCAATTATAGTTTATAAGCACAGGTGACATGGTTTAATATATTCTTTATTTGTAATGCGTATTTCATTACTGATGCTCACATTTTGTACTGATAGGGAAGACAAATGATGACATATTTTTTTATTTTCTCTTGACAGTTTTACTCATTAGTCTTTGACAAATCATCATGAAGCAGTATATGCTTGAACAATGTTTGCAAATTATTCAGATTTTTTATCAAAATAATTGTCTCTTAAAGGTACTTTAAGAGCATTACAGTCATTTTATGGTCCTCATAATCAGCCTTCCCAATCAACAATTCAACATTTGGTGAAAAAATTTGAATCCACATTTACACTACATAATGTGACAGTGCCAGTAAAACAAAGAAAAGCATAAAGTGAACAAAATATTGCTGCCAATAGAGCTTCATTTGAGCAAGACCCAAATCAGTCTCTCACATGCTGTTCTCAACCATTGGGCATCTCTGTGACATAATTATGGCGAATTTTGCGAAAGGATCTTGGTCAACATCCATACATTCGTCAATTGGGCACAACAGCAACTTGAAAATGATGCCGATTTTCACCGCAAAATCATCTTCAGCGACAAAGCTCATTTTTGGCTCAATGGGTTTGTAAAGTAACAAAATATGCATTATTGGTCAGGCAACAACCTTCACGTGTTGCATGAGACACCATTACATCCCGAAAAAATTACTGTTTTGTGCGGATTACATGCTGGTGGCATCATTGGGCCATATTTTTTCGTTGATGATGAAAATCGCCATGTTACTGTCAATGGAAATAGCTACCATGAAATGTTAACTGATTAATTTTTGCATGAATTGGAGGATATGGACTTGGCTGATATGTGGTTCCAACAGGACGGTGCCACTAGCCACACAGCTAGCATTACAATTGATTTATTGAAAAAAAAATTTGGCGAATATGTTATATCAAGAAAAGGTCCAGTCAAATGGCCACCTCAATTGTGTGATTTTACGCCTCTAGATTATTCTTTGGGGACACGTGAAGAGTTTGGTCTACACTAATAGGCCAGAGACTTTGGATGAACTCAGAGCAAATATTGAACGTGAAATTGCTGCTGTTCAATGTCTGGACTTTTGAAAACATGCCCATGGGGGCCATGCTAAAGAAATTGAATTTCATTCATAATGTAATTGAATGTATTTTGATGTGAAAAAAAAATTCATTGATATCTCAAACAGTTTTCATTTTATTTCAAAATAACGTGTGAGCACTCATAATGAAAAACCCTTTTCATATATTAGCTTTAAAGACAAGACAATTTTATATATCCCTTGGTTTAAATTAAACCCAGTTTTAGTTCTCCATGATTATCCATCAAAGAAATAGACTAGTGCACATGCTAATTTGTGTTAATTCTCAATTGACGAATTCCAATGGTAACAGATGAGAGAGAAGAACAGATTGCATGCAATTCTCTGACATTGTATATTACACAAGAGGATGAAATCATGTTTTGGCATAAAAAACCATAATGAGGAATTATGAAGAAAATAGATAGTGGATGGCATTAATTAGAGAGAGATTGAGAACCCTGCACACAACTTGCTGGGGAAGTATTTTGCAAATATATATCAAAATTCACATGCATTGTGGGATTAATTTAATTAGTAATAGAAGTGGGTGAAGGTTGGTTTTAATGTTGATGAGCAAACTTGGGTAACAAATACATCTACAGAAAGAACTTGGTATGTTAAATACTTTTAAACAATTTTGTATACAGTAATGTTTTTTATTCAGTTAAACATTGAGGAAATATTTTATTTCCCAGTGTACATGTTTTTTGGAATAAATGAATTTTTGCATTGATTGTTTATCTGATTATATTTGTTTTAACTCTTTACATCATGCATGATTAAACTAAATTATATACGTTTTTTGTTGACGGATCTATTTACATTTAGGTTTTGTTTTTCCTACGTGCACATTTTTTGATTAAAACTAAATTATTAATGTTGAATTATTAAAACTTAAATTTATTAAATTGCTTTTGTTTAATTGCTACAATTTACTGACTAGAATTATTTAGACACAATAATTTTTTTTAACTAACAATGCGAATTACAAATGTGGAATTATTAATAAAACTCAAATTCTTTGTAAATGTTTTGCTAATGAATTTAACGTGAATCCCACTACACTCATTTCAAGTTTATACGTTTAGAGCAAATGCGGAATTTTGGTGATACAAAACAATGGAAAAGTGGAACACAGTGTGACGCATACAATCACGTAAACAAGACCTAATAATCAAATAAAATTGAACAATGGTGTGTAAATCAAGAAAAACCATGTAAATGTATGCAGCCACTTAAAGCAAGTAAGATTAAAAATCATGGAAAAGTCAATAAAAGATGCATCAGTCAGCAAATGTATACAACCCTGAAACATCACGTGGCAGTCAATGAATGTGTATCAATCTGCAAATGTGTACAAAAAGTGAAAAAAACATGGAAAGTCGAGAAAAGAAGTGTAAAGCAAAGATTGCCTTTTAAAAACTATTATATTAATATTGTATATTAAAATGTGCGTGTGTATAAATTATATTAATAACATTTTGCATGCATAATTTTTAGGAAAGTGAAATTGCTTGTTTATGCATTAAATCATGTTTACCCCTTCAGAAAATGTTGGTTGGTTCTAATGTGTATTATGCATGTAACAAAATATTTCTCGTTTTTCTGTATTTGAATATTACTAAAAACAAATGGAATTGTACAATGGGAAAACAGCAACACATTTGAAAAACAGGTTAAAAAAATTTGTTGGTTTAGAAACAAAATGGTGTTTTTGTAAATGAAATAGTGTGTTTTGAAAACAAAATGTGGTCTTTTTGGATAAAATGCCCGAAAAATGAGATAAACTCTTTATGTGTAAGCTTTTTGAAATTATGGAAAATTGATTATCAAAAACATAATGTGTGATAGTGTAGTGTATTGACAAAAATGAAATGCGGTTTTTTCAAAGTTCCCAAATTACACTGTAAACATTGTAAATGTGTAATCATTAGAAATCATGGAAAATTGATCAACAAAATGTAATGTGTGATAATGGGGTATATTAACAAAAATAGTGTGTAGCATTTACATGTAGTATAATACTGAAAATGGTGATGAAAAACATGGAAAATTAGTCTGTAATATTAACCAATGTGTATGTGTGCTTATCTGACAAAGTGTTGTAAAATTAGCCAACAATGCATACTCACAAATGTGATGTAATGTATTTAAGTGAGTGTAATATGTGATATAGCCATT
>CABFPE010000265.1:41126-53923 GCA_900660155.1 Hofstenia miamia
GAGATATGAGCCAAGACAGTACGATAGAGTGGATCGACACGGATGACGAACGGTTCTTGGTAGAAATAAAAGTCATGAAAGAACGAAAAGAGATAACAGAAAGAAACTATCAAAGGATAAGAGAACAACAGACGGTCGCCACAATGAAGTTAATGTTTACAAAAGCATTCACGCACACTGAGTTAGAAGAACTATTGAAACCTTTTAACCAAATTGCACTTGATGTTGAATGCATCACATCGAGAATCGAAATACAAGAACGCATACGCATAAAGTTAAGTAAACAGGGACTAACACAATCATTTTGGGAGACAATCCCAGAAGCGAAGATGAACTACCCCGCCACCATTGGTTTAGCAATGGCATCTAATACAACGGGCACTTACAAGGAAATTGAAAGATTAATTGACACAAAGATCTTATTGTGTACGCCGCCAAAAACAATAGCAATACCCATGGTACTGCCAAGATGGAGACTCCCGAAAGAGGTCCGTCCAGTTAAGACATATTTGCACGAATATAAATCATATGTGAATTCTCGGAGCAAAGCAATGGAAATGATACAACGTGAAGATTATAGGAAAACGAAAAAAATATTGCTAGATAATGACAACAAGGAACGCATCTATATCGAAGGAACGATTACCCCAGATCAACTATACACAGAAGGGGCAGCGATACATATTCAACTCCAAGAGCTGAGGAGAGAAATCGAACTACGACAACCGTGAGCAGTCATCTTATTCTCAGGAGTTAATGATATAGTATGGACCGACCTGTGGGAGCAAAATTACCGTTACTATGATGTAACGAAACGTGTGGAGATCGTAACGATGATGCGAATTGGAAAAAACGATCCTGGCGATATATCGGAACAGGAAGTAATAGAGAACATTAGCTTCTTCTATAAGGACGTGGCAAACACACGCAGTTTATGGAAGGTGTTTACATTCTTCTATCCAAATACGCAGATGAGAGCGGATCTGGCCCACACTTGCAAAGCAGACGCTCAGATGACGCTTTTGATAGCACTAAAAGGCATCAGTCTATACAAAAAATATTTTGGAATTTTCTCACAGAAAATGAATGAGCTGTGACAACTAACACTAATAGCGGAAAATATCAGAGAAACTCAGTTCTTGAAATACGCAAATACCGTCACAACTGAACGTGAGGCAGTACTAAAAATGTCAAAACAACCAGAATACGCGACAATAACGTGGGAAGAAGCTGAGGCGTAGTCACTTATACGCAGAGTGGACACTCTCGTGCATGTCCCTAACGCAAGCTGAGGAGGGCGTGTAGCATCATCCAAAAAGCAACTAAAGCTGCAAGGAAAAACAACGTCGAATGATTAATATTAATTAGGAATTAATTGTAAAATTTAGTTAATGATCTTTAGTTATTTTTGTAAGATGCAACTAAGCTTTAATATTCTTCAAATTAAGAAAACTTGTTAGCTGATCAAGAAACATTTGACAAATTAAATTGAGCGAAATAACGCTTATGTAGGAACAGCCATATTGGCAGACAAATCATTTGAAATTTAAAATCGGCAGGTACTTTTGTAGAAATTTTATAAATAGCTTTGAATTAACCAGAATTTTGATGAACAATAAATTCTTCGGAGTTTATTTTATTTTCATTCTACTCTTATCTGGTTTGATTATTTAGTAAAATGTGCAGCTAGGCAAGTTGTGTCGAGTAGTGGCTGGATTCCATCATGGGATCGATTCGCAGGGTCCTTGTGCCAGTCACGAAACCGCACTTATGTTACGGTTAGGAGTTTTTCGATTCTTGCCTAGTCTGACTATCGATCAATACATGTATAAAATAATCAATGCTTGAAATGACTGGATAGTCGACACCTAGGGATGTTTATATATTCTTAAATGTAGGAGACTCGACTATAATCGACCTGATAAACGACCTTACATGTACTATCATTAAATGTAAGTATAGGAAACTGCAACTTTATTTAGTAATTGATTAAGCCGATAGTTTTTACGGTAATGGCTAATTTTAATATCATGTAAATGCAGTTAGTGTCAATGCCTGGTTGCTTTACTAAATCAAAACAACAAACACTTTACAAAATTGAGTTTAAGTCAGTTACAACTTGACATGAGTGCATACACTGAGTTAATGTAAGGTACACATAATTAATCCCAGTTGAGCTGAGATGGTGCTGTGGATTCACTCATCGTTTATGGAAGAGAGGAACTGCTTTGTGGAGATCGGCTTCGGGCAGTAGCCCAACGAAAGAACTGAAGTGGAAACGTCATACAACTCCGTCACCGTCACCTAAACAGTGATAGTCAATGTTCAATTGTTTAATTAACATAACTAGTTAATAAGAAGTCTGACGGTTCAACAACTTAGTAACTCCTCACCTGCGATTTATCGAGTGCTAATTATCAACAGTAATGCACGATGCAAATAGGCCAGGTGGAGGATGTTACAATGGAGCTTGCATCACAATGAACTAAAAACTCTTTGGTGTAGTCAGGTGTGTTTAGACTTGGGATCCACCTCAGTTTCAACTTCACGGAGTCCAGCTTGTCTTGCTCAGCCCAGGTCCAACAGAACTTGGTGTTTTTCCAGAGTAACTTAGAAATATGCTTAGTTCAGTTAGCCAGCTCAGGAATAAATGAGCTATAGTAGTTTAGAAAGCCCATTAAGCATTGGACATCCTTGTGAGAATATGGAGTCTCAATGCAGTCAAGATGGTCTTTTGCATCATTCTTTATTGAAATTCTTCCAGGTTTGATTACCCTTCCTAAGAAGGTAATGCATGGCAAAATAAGAGAACACTTATTGCTGTTGACATGGAGGCCAGAGTTGTACAGGATCTTGGTGTGACCCAATTTATCTAGATGATTGGTAAATGTGTGTCCAGCAATGAGGATGTCTTCCATATACACTGTGATCCTTGGTTCAAGGACATTGGCCCCATTCTGCAATATGCACATAACTTGTGCTGAAAAGTGGCTGGAGCATTACAGAGCCCAAAGACCATGAATTTCTATTCAAAAAGGCCGTACAGCATTATGAAGGCTGTTTTTGGGATGTTGGCAGGCTTTATGGGTACCTGCCAATAGGCCTTGCAGAGATCTAGGTATGAAAACAAACTGTATCTGCTGGCATTGTATAAGAGATCCTTGATGCAAGTTAAAGGATACACATCCTTCATGGTAATGTCATTTAGTTTTCTAAAATCAATACAAAGGTGGTACTTCTTGCCTTGTTAAATAAACACTTTAGGTGCCACATAGGGGCTGTTGCTGCTTTGAATGATACCACTCTCTATCAGATTGCTAAGTATCCATTCATACTCTGCATGTAGGTTTTCTGGCACATGCTAAACTGGCAACTGAATGGGGCAATCACTTTTAGTTGTAATTGGCCTTACCAATGCAAATTGAGTCATAGTTGAACAATTCATGGTGCTGGCACAAGAGAGCAGAGAGCAAATCACATTCTTGTGGACTCAGGTGTCCATAAGTTTTTTCATTGACTACTGGGATCCATACTGGATCACTGGGTTCACACAGATCATGAATAACAGTGAGAACAGGCAGACAAGTGGTGGCTTACATTTCAAGTCAGACCAGAGTTACAACAATAGAGATCTTGGTTGGATCCACTCAGATCAGATGAGTGGAACTGTTGAGCACAGTGATACAAGTCCTGCCATGGGAGACATGGCAGAGGTCCAGAGAAAAGTGTATGCCCAGAAGGTGTTTCCCTCTTTGTCCAGAGATCATAACATCACCCTCATAAGGAGAGTTAGTGATGACAGCAACTTGTTGCCAGTGCCAAGGTTCCACAACAATACTTTCAGATAGTGTTAACAAAATCTCTTGGTTACAGATTGCAGTAAGCTCCTCCTGAGGCTCACTTTCACAGATCAAGATAGTATTATTTCCATAGTCTATAATGCAGGCATTCTTTTCAAGAAAATTGTTGCTGAGGATGATATTGTACAGCAAGGGCTGTTCACAAGTGTCTATAATGATGAAATCCACTCAGAAACACTCCTGGCAAATTTGTAGTTTGAGGTTATTTACCTGCCCCTTCAATGAGATAGTATTTCCCAAAGCATCCAGCAAGCATGCTGTAGATGGAGATAAACTCTCTCTATCCAAGCAAAGCTTGTCACAACAGGTGTTGTTTATTATGGAAGCAGATGCTCCCATATCAATTGTGACATTAATTAAAAGTCTGTTCACATCTGCTGGAATGACATTGGTACACAATAACAACATGAATACCAGGACATCATGTGCATGGTTTTTGGGATGCAACACTCCATCTAATTTAAAGGACTGACAGACTTGACCAGGGGATTGGGAGTACACACTTCAGTTGAGGGCTCTCCAATAATGAAACCATCTTCATTAAGCACTAGATGAATAACTGCACCACTCTGAGTCCAAATGTGACCTAATTGTCCACTGCACATTACTTCATTATCAAGTTTCTTGTGTGCTACAGCAGAACTCAAGGAGGTTGGTGGTTTGGGGCTGTCTGACCTGTCCTTAGATCTCCAGCATCTTTTTCAATGCAAGTTGTATTTTGCAACATGTAGACTATGCTGATCACCTTTTTGGCAATGGAGTTCAAATTGTCCCCTGGATCACACTTGAGTTCAAGACAGCTCTGAATGAAGGAGGGGAAACTCCAACAGATATACAAAAAGAGATCATGTCACAAGTATTCTGGTGTCAGCTTGCTAAGGCAAAATAGTCTTTCAACCTGTGTGATATAGGTCCTGACATTGTCTCCCTTTTTGAAGGAGAGATCACATAAGAGAATCTTGTATTGCTGTTTTATATGTGGCGCCTTGTAAAGGTCCTCAAAATGACTGATGAGTAGTTGATAATTCGTTTTGACCTCTCTGTCCAACATCATGTACTGATTGTATGTGAGGCCTTGGTGGTACATAGGGAATTGAGTAGCAGCAGCATCCTGTGTAGCTTTATATTGTTTCATAGTGAGCTCAAAAAGGAAGAGCCACTCTTCAAATGACTGAGATCTCATCAATTTTTCCTGTAAATTTGGGCAACACAGAGTGTTGATTGAAAAGGTTTGCTAATTTGCTTCCACATGCCTCTGTGGGTAAGATCAACCTTGTAAAACATGGCCTGGTGTAGCTATGGTGGTTAATGCTGAAACTTGTGAGAGGGCTGACTGGGTGAATGTGGGGCCTCCAACTGTAAAAGAGGTAATGGGGGTAATGAATGGAGGCCTCACTGGAGTCATAATAGGTGCTATTGGAGCATGAGAGAGGTGAGTGGAATATGTTTGTGATATAATAATTGAAAATATTTCAGAGAGAGCATCAAGAGCATTATCCAAGAAGGCATGAGTTACATACACAGGTTCTCCTAGCAAGATCAGTGGAGAAGGCAGGGTAGGTTCTTGAACTTGCCTCTCTAATGCAGAAATGAAATCAAGCAACCATCTCTCATGCTGCCAAGCTGCAGTGGCTTGTTGTTGTAGCTCTGCCTGTAAGGCATCAAGACAGGCTTTAGAGGAGTGGCACTGGGAAAGGGCTTCTTAAGCTGTTCAACTTTGGTTGTCAGTAACTCTGGAGGAGGCAACAAGGTCATATATGAAATAAACAGGTTCAACAAGGTAGCAGGAGTGGGGATCTCTTGCTAAAAAACTTCAGAGGGTGTAGACATAACAAAAACAGGTTTGGTGGGAGTAGGTATAGGTAAAACAACACCAGAATCAAATCCAATGGTGCAAGGGGCAGTGTCCAGGCCACCAATGCTCACACAGGGGATGTCCTGAGAGGGGGTCCCATTATGAGAAATAGAAAAATCCATATCCATAAGAACAAGAGTAAGTAAAAGTAAAATGAGAAAAAAGGTTCCAAAAACAATTCCAACAACATGGGAGAAACATCCAACTGTATAGGAGAAACAAAAAGCAACTGACAGACAGCAGCAAGGTATAGGTATGGCAATCATTCCAATTACTAGAATAATGAGACAACACCAATATGGCACTAAGAATGGGTAAGAACAATCAAGGCTTGGTAATGGCTTCAGATCACAGAATTGAAAGTGTGGAATTACACATGAGGTAAAGTTGTGCATCAAATGGTGGTGAAGTAAATTGGGGTCAGGAGAAATCCATCCCAGCTGACTCACATCCAATGGAAAGAACAAAACCAAATACAGTAAGAAAACACCAAGAACAGTTCTGAATCACATCAGGGTCACCATGTAGAATCACAGGGTGCATCTAACAGCTCAAGCAGCACTGGGTAACACATAGTACAGACTGAAGGTTGAAAGATTTACCATTGCTGAGAGTGACCCACATTCCAAGAAAACAAAGGAACATTGGTAGTTTGCCAAATTCACTATAGAAAGAACTGAAACCACTCCTCAAGAAGGCATTCCAGATAGCAACCAATCAATTCACACAGCATCATGCTGAAGCCAAATCATGAGAAACCATCCTTACTCACCAAGGTGCTAACTGTGTGTCTCTAGCATTAATTTCTAGCCCAATAAACAAATTTAGCTCAGTGTTCTTCTTATCTCAGCTCATTAAACAAAATATAATCACATGTAATTGCAATGTATTCTCATTCACCAACAGCATATTATATTTGCATTGTGTTGTTCTTAAGTGCATGTATGAACTGATTGATACTTAGCCCTAAATTGACCACAATATGGGCTACCATCTGTCGAGGAGTGAGTTGTTGCCCCAGGCACAGCAGAGTTCCTCCCACATTATCACCAGATCTTAGAAATGCATTCTTATTAAAGCAATACCATAGTTAAAAAGGTTAAAGATATTAAGTAAAATAAAAAGCAAATGGTATCCAGTGAGACAAATTTTATTTGATGTTTGCTACAATGATTTCCCTACTTATATACAAGAAAAAGGTAAATATTTACTGATTTACAAAATTCACTTCAATTCCCTTGCAATTCAAACAAGCAATTACACATTCAACTTGATTGAGGGAACAATTAATAACTACTTTGAAACTTAAGTTCAAAAACACTAAAAATCATTAAAATCACTGAATTAATCAAGAATTAGCAGCAAATTAATAAAAGGAGAGTGCCATTAAATAAATAAAATCAAAATAAGAGTGACTCTACAACATAACACTAATTTAGAGTGCCAAACAATCAAAAGAAATAAAATCAATTAAAATAGGGGCTCTGAGTGACTCTACAATAATAGCAGGAGGAGTTAGTTATTTTGTAGCATCAGGAAACTCATGCATCAACATGAAATTTTCCTACTGATGCCACAATAATATGAGATTTCACATGAATTCTTATTGTAAACTTATTCACAAACAAAATCAAGTCACATAAAACTCATACAAAATCTGATATATGTAAATGTTTTGCCAACTAACAAGATAAAATGTTAAAATAATTATGATTCCTAAAGTGCTATGAAATGTTCAAGAAGTTTTTCAATGAACTAAGAGTAATTTATTTTAAATAAGCAAAAAAGTTTACTTAGTTAATCTAGCAAGTTAATATAATTAACTACTTGTCTATAATTTTCTTCAATCTCTGTTTTCTTGTTGTTGTGATGTAGTCACTTTTTGGCACTTTTCTCTGGTTCATGATACTGATTTGTTTTTAAATGGAAACAAACCTGCATAATTGTCATTTACAGCAAATTAGTTTTGTGTACTAGAATCAAACTGCAAGTTTTATTACTGTCAAATGGAAATTGTCTCATTGATAAATTCCATAAATAATGAAAGTTAGGAATATATAGAACTTTTGAATGAGAGTGGACAAAATTTCATTAGAAGAAAGATGAGCAAGCAAGTTAGTTACAAAAATGTCTATTATAATTAACTTCTCCTATATAGACAATAAGAATTGTATTAATTTTGAAATATAAACTACTTTCTATGCTTATTGCAGGACTTAAAATTATTTTATGCAAATGTGTTCTTCATTGTACGCGTTAAGGGTTTTGGACTGCACTAGTATTATCAACGGTATGCATAATATATAATCTTTCCATGTTTGTACATCTATCATATATTTGGAATTCACTTTGCAGTGATGGCATAATATTATTGTAATGATTCCTATTCCTGCTGCAATTTTCGTAACTTATTGAAGAGATTTATTTATCAACTTTTCATCTGTTCTAATTTTTAAATAGCTTGCAAAACTTTTATTTTATTTACATTGAATTTCAGTATTAGCAAACAGATTTGAAACAGTATTTGAGTATTAGGAGAAATACAATTGTTTATTTATCATTTTAAATAAAATTCAATGATTTTATCAGTAAAAATATCGTTCTAGTTATAATTGTTTCTATTTTTGTGTTGAATACACATTTTGATTTTGGAACATTAGTATATCAAATTATTCAATTGAAATATTTGTTAGTTTGCAATCAATTAAACTAAGTGATTACTAATTTTAGGTGTTAATTTATTTTAGCAACAAATTTTTATTACTAAAAAATGAACACTGCCTAACAGTATGTAGAAAATCAAAGTAATTTTTTTTCAAAAATTAGACATTCTAATATTTATATCTCGTTCACTGTAAACCTGTATATATTAATAAAAACCCTTATATATGAACAAGAATATCAAAGGTTTATGTTAATAACCGCTTAAATACTTAATATGTTTCAGCATGAGCAAAAAGAATTGGTCTGCCTAATTCGGACATTGTACGTATTAATATTTGAATCTTCTAAAGCATATTTGGAATATTCACAATGCTTATAAATATTTCCTGGCTCACTAAATTAATTCATTTTGGGCAGTAGACCTTTAATTCGCGGGCCTGACAAAGAGATTCCTGCTATCTGATTCAATCGCAGGAAAAGAATATTATATCTAAGAAAGTAATATCAGTCGTTCTATAATACACCAATGAGAGATTAAAGATCGGTAAATTGATTTATGTATTGCGGCCTATTTCCACGTTAACTGTTTAAATATTTTCACTTGTATATTCTCAATAATTAATATTCATGCATTTTATTCTAAATTTACTAGTATAAATAGAAATGGTTATTTTGGCGTTGAAGGAAGTCAGTATTTAAGAATAGTAGATTAAATTAAAGTGTGGTGAAATTAACAAAATTGGTCAGGAGAATATTGATGAAGGTACTATTAAACCCAATATTAAATTTTTGATAGTACGAATAAAATGTGTCAACTCCGAGATCAAAAAGCCGATGCAATGCATTATCAGGAGATTATGCGTGATTGGGAATAATGAAGGTCAATCAAATTTTGAAAATCGAAGCTACATTCTTCTAATTACTCATATTTGCACTGATTCATATAGACAAATAAACAGACCAGAAGAACAAGAAGTATTGAAGAAAACCTTAGAGAAATTGTATAAATTCAGACACGGTGTAATAGGCCTTATCATTCATTGTTGCCAATAGCCGAGAATGGTATAACGAGCAATTGAAATTGAAAGCAAATATAAAAGTGAGAATTCGCTCAAATATCCTGTATAAGCAATTAACTTAATTAACTTTGAGTGGTCTGTCGATCTTAATACCTTTGTCTTATGCATTGCTGGTGTTGATTTCAAAACCAAATTTATCATAGTATATTGATGTCCTAGTTTTGACATAGTGTGGCTTACAGCAAGAGTCCTCGATTTCAATGGTGGACAGAACCATTTAAAAAGCATTCTTCATTACTGAATGTTTACAGTGCAATAGCTGGAAGTTATGCTGGAATAGAGTTCACAAATTTTTATGTTTTTCGGGCTTATAATAATGACATTCAAGTTTTATCGCACATATCTTAGTAATACTATCCATTTCCAGTTTTTATATTTTCTCTATACTCTTTCTGTATTTATATCAATTCCATGTCATTTAGAAAGTGCATTGAGAGAATATTAAAACTAGATTTTTATCGAGTCTAATAAATTCATTTATATTCTAAAAATTTCAAAATCCACTTGCTACTACAGAGAGAACTTTTGAAATATCAATAAATATATGTTAAAGTATACATACCAATATACATATAATTGAGAATCCCTAAATTTCTTTATTTATTAAAGAAATCATTTTAAACAATATACGATTGAATACCTCATAGAAAAATCATGCAAATATAAAACCAACCAGATGTGTACTATATCTTGCTTCATAATTTAATGATTAATTGCATTTTAAAATAATTCCTTGTTAGTTATTCAAACTATAAGTATTGTGCATTCGAAAACTTACAAAGTTTTCACTTTGTCTCATTTTATCTAGTGATTTCTTAGTGATAAATTCTCCTATCAAAAGTTAGAATTATCGATAGAGAAATTTAGAAAAAGCCATTTTTATTCTACATACCAACGCTTATTATCGTAATTAGGGTTGAGATGATTTGTGTGTTTTTTTAAATGTATATCGAGCCTGGCTTTTATAAGCATTGGGATTTAAATTTTTTAAGACCTGTCGATTAATAGATTTGTTCTAATTTATCTGTCGTTTTAATATTTTTTGAACTCATACATTCGTTCTCCAATATCCTGATAAACCCAGGCGCGCAACTAGCCTATAATTTACGGGAGGTCCAGCTGAAAAAAAGCGCAAAATATATAGGCTAATTACAAAATAATTACAGTTTTTATCGAATAATTTTTTATATTTTTAAATACATTGAATGAGAAGTAGAACTTTTTATGACTTTTGTATTTTTTGTTTTTTAGAAAAAAGTCTACGTTGATGCTTATTTAAATAACGTTCGGCAATGATAGAAATGTCAATCATCACGATGAATGTTCATTAGACACAACCCAGTCAATCGTTGTGTCGTCATCGAGTTTCTGAATTGATATTTAAGACGTAATGTTTAAATGCAAAAAGATTAAGTAGCCTACCTTAGGTATGTTTTAGTTCGTCTCTATGCTGAGAAAAATCTTTCATTCTATCTTCCCCCATTTCTTCCCCTTGCTTAATACATTTATTGAAAAGCAACGTACATATCCCAATATCAGTAGTATTTCTAAGTTAAACAATCATTATTTGAATCATATGAATTTAGGCACTTTTTACAAGAAACAGTTAGGCGCCTTGCGGCATTGCAACAAGCTAACGGGGGGCCCGGACCCCCTTGGTTGTGCCCCTGAAACCGGAACGTATATAACCGTATTTTACTTTTTACAAAATTTTAGACCATGTCAAACTGAAAATTACTAAATTGATAGCTAGATAAATAGATAAAATACATGATAGTGGAATGAAGCAATGAAAATCTGCATAAGTATGGTTCAAAGTTACGATTCATAATGGTTTTTCAAGTAGCTGTTATAAAACTGGGTATATAGTAATAATGCGATAAATAATAGTCTACACAACATCGCTATCGAAAATAATATTTCATATTGTTGCCGAGCAACCATACAAGTTCAATAACATTAAAGTAGTTCCATCGATAATGCGAGTATTCTTAAAACTAAAATGCATAACGTATTGACTCCTAAATTTCAGTCCTAATTTTTTTGAATTCGAAACAAAAATCATTTACATATGTTGTCGTAATACACGATAAATTTCGTTAAGTTTCTATTATATTTTTTAGAAATTGTCTACTACATTTATGAGTTCAGGTGATTATCAAGTTGTTTAATAGATACCAAGTTTTCTTAGTTGCAAATTTTTGTAATTGTTGAAATATTTACTTAATCTCTGATTAAAATATTTAAACTGTTTGCTGTTTATTCAGCAAACTTCCTTGTTATCAACATTAATCATGTTTCGAGATGGCATATTTTTATTGTTGGTTTTAAATGCCAATGTTTTCTTTATAAACTCTTCACAATGCAATTTAAGTGATAACAATAAAATTGACTGCCATCCAGAGCCTGATGCTACCGAATCTAGTTGTAGTAGTCGTGGTTGTTGCTGGCAAGTTTCGCAGTCGGAAAATGTCCCATGGTGTTTTTTTCAGAAAGAAGCCGCTTGTGGCGTACAGACGGATGATCGTTTAGACTGTTATCCTGCTGATGATGCTACACAATCATCATGTGAAGCTCGTGGATGCTGTTGGCTTTATGACAGTACTAATGGCGTTCCATTTTGCTATTTTTCGTTGAGTCAAACTGGATATAAGATTACATATCAGGATACAACAAGTTATGGTCACACTGCACTTGCCTCATCACTTATGACAATTCCATATCCTAATAGAATTTCTACTATTCAATTTGATGCTTATTATGAATCAACAGATTCATTGCGATTAAAAATATTTGATCCTTCGTCTGAAAGATACGAAGTTCCACAGCGACTTGTCTACAGAAAGCCTTTCTCAAAGAAAGAAACCAATCCCAGTTATTCTATTGAATTTGTAATTGAGGAGTCTTCACAAGATATTTTTCGAATTAAAAGATCCAATGGACGTATGCTAATGACAGCTACGAGTCAAAATTTTATGTATTCTGATCAATTTATTCAATTAACATTCCTTGTACCTTCAATGAGATTATATGGTGTGGGGGAGCACTTACATCAACCTATGTACAATCTCAGTAACTGGCAAACACTTGTTATTTACACTCGTGATCAACCACCAACTTTTGGTGACAATCTGTATGGAGATCAGCCATTTTATTTAATGTTGGAAGACGATGGTACTGCACATGGCGTACTCTTAATGAATAGTAATGCTAAAGAAGTAGTTTTGCAGCCTTCACCAGCCGTGACATGGCGTGCCATTGGAGGTATTCTCGATTTTTACATATTTACTGGTCCCTCACCACAAGATGTTGTTCATCAATATTTGTCCCTTATTCAAA
>CABFPE010000265.1:53944-80958 GCA_900660155.1 Hofstenia miamia
ATGCTAAAGAAGTAGTTTTGCAGCCTTCACCAGCCGTGACATGGCGTGCCATTGGAGGTATTCTCGATTTTTACATATTTACTGGTCCCTCACCACAAGATGTTGTTCATCAATATTTGTCCCTTATTCAAAAACCGTTTATGGTTCCTATGTGGGGGCTTGGCTTTCACCTTTGTCGTTGGGGTTATAAAAGTAGTGAAGTTATTCAAGAACTAGTTGATGGATTGCGTAAGGCTAATTTCCCTGAGGAAACCCAGTGGTCAGATATTGACTACATGAGAGAAAAGTTAGATTTTACGTATGACAATGTTACCTTTAATACGTTACCCGAACTTGTTAATAACCTACATGAACATGATCAACACTTCATAATGATTTTGGATCCTGGTATCGGAAATTCTCATGGTAGTTACCCTGCTCTAGCTGACGGACTTAAAGAAGATGTTTATATTCATATGGCTAATAATGGTTCTCTTCTAGAGGGGAAGGTTTGGCCAGGTCCTGTCTATTATCCTGATTTTACTGCAAACCAAACAATTACTTGGTGGACAAACCAGTTAAAATCTTTTCATAGCAAAGTTCCTTTCAATGGCATATGGATCGACATGAATGAACCCTCAGATTTCGTTGTAGGGTCAACTACTGGATGTCCTACCAATAATCTCAATAATCCACCATATACACCTCATGTATTGGGTGGGAGTCTTGAAGCTAAGACTATTTGTCCTAGTGCACAAACAAGTGAAGGTACAGTATATAATACGCATGATTTATATGGACATTCGGAAGCAAGGGCGTCATTTATGGCATTACGTAGCTTATTCGGTGATAAACGCTCAATGGTTTTAACAAGGTCTAACTTTGTAGGTACAGGCGCATTTGCAGCTCATTGGACGGGTGACAACACTTCTACTTGGCCCGATTTATTACATTCCGTTTGGGGGCTTATTAATTACGCATTATTTGGAATTTCTTTCATTGGTTCTGATATATGTGGTTTTAACGGAAATACGACCGAAGAGTTATGTGTTCGCTGGATGCAATTAGGTTCATTTTACCCATTTATGCGTAATCACAATTCAATTAATTCTATTAGTCAAGATCCATTGTCTTTTTCTGCGAGTGCTAGAACGATCATGAACAATTACGTACGACATCGTTATTCAATTTTACCTTACCTATATTCCTTGTTTCACTTCAGCCACGCAAATGGTGACACTGTTTCGCGAGGGTTATTTCTGAATTATCCTGATGATTCCAATACCTATGCAATTGACGACCAGTATATGCTTGGTGATTATATATTGATTGCTCCAATTGTAAATGAAGGTCAAACAGAGCGGGATGTTTATTTTCCTAATGCATTTTGGTTTGATTTCGTAAGTGGTTCTCTTACTAGTAAAGGGTCTGAAACTCTTTCGATCTCAGCTCCTCTAGACTCACTTCCTGTTTTTGTGCGTGGCGATAGTATTCTAGTAACTCAAACCCCACAATTAACTATTAAAGCTACACAAAACACTCCATATATAATAAAGTTTTATGTTGGGGATCAAGGCATCGCGTCTTATCTCCTCTATCTTGATGATGGCATTACATACAATGCATTCGAAGATAATAATTATTCACTTGTTACATTTAGTGCGACTAGAACATCGTTGACATGGAATGTTGGTGATACTCGCACATCTGCTAATTTACCGTCTGTATCAACAATTTATGTCTACGGATTATATACTAAGCCTACTTTTGTTAAAATTAATGGCCAACCAATCAAATCGTACGTCTATAAAAACAGCGCGGGTTACTTAGTTATTAATGACCTCACGTTGTCAATTGAATCTCAAACATCTGTAGAATGGTAGAATGAATTTATCATTAGATGTGAAATAAATATACTATTTACATGTTATTTTGGTACATTTACTTAGAAAATTCTCTCATTATACAATTATACATTGTCGAATTTTTTATTTTTTAATCTTTGCACATGCAAGCAATTAATAAATTTCCATCTCTTACGTTGGACGCATCCTTGTTTAAAACATGAGGCTCTATCTACGTGATTATTTTTTGTTTTAGATGATGTTGCGTAAGTTTCATTTCACAATTGTGTATACTGTATTTCATTGCTGTGTTAGTGTTTTTAATTCGTCCTGTTTTGTCAGAGGATTGCTAATTTAAAATAAATGTTCTACTAAAGCTATAGGCGCCTTATCCTCGGCGGTCATGATTTTAACTTAGTCTTAGTGTTTCATTCTTTGAATTTATAGTTTAAGTGAAGTTGTTTTTGGGCTTTGCTGAATGAAAATATTGTCGTTATGGTTAGTGTCGAAATAGAATAAATTAATGTAAATTTCATTATTGGTTTATTGGTGCCCTGGTTACTAGAATTGTGAATATTAGGATGACATATTGTGTCAGATTTTAAATAATTTATCTGCATTTTATTTTATTTCTGTTCAGCCTGGGCTTTTTGGAGATATCCTAATCCTAAGATTATGGTATTCAAATGAAGCTTTTTACAAATATTCCTCATACCAGTAGTGTCAACTTAAAATGTTCAGAATTTTGATATTTGCAGAATTTGTTAATGACGTTATCAAATTGGGAAATTTTGATTTTTTGGAAATCTGTTATATGTTGGTCTTTGCGGTTGGAGATGTTAGAATTTAATAGAAGTCATTCCTAATTGGCCAAATATAATTGTCTTGTGTAATTTGCTTACTTATTTCACACTACCAATAAGAACAACATCGATCACAGCAACAGAAAAGTGCCCACTATTGAAAAACAATGCATAAAATAGGTAGATATTTTGAAATTTTGAAGTTTGCATAAGAAGTTTCCGCAACTTGTTGAGCTGCCTTTGAAAGTTAATTGGAAGAATATATACTCCCCCTTCCATTTCGAATACGATTAAGAGCCAGCGGCTGGCTGTCTGCAACAGCAATGACATTGAAACTAAGTGTTGGAAATACGCATTGAGCACTGGATTTGAATTAAAATGTTTTTTTAATCATGTGAACTCCCTTAAATTGTTTTTTTCAACCCCTAAATATTTTTTAATTGTGATATAGCGAATAATTAAATATATTCATTTGTATAATTACTTGAAATCAATTGTATATTATTACAAATTCATTGGCAGACCAGCGATATAACTCACTTCCATAATAACAAAGAACGATACATATTGTATATGAACATGTATATATATATATATAGTAATATATTGGCGCTTTGTAACACAATGTTTTTAATATATTGGCGCTTTGTAATTTTTGTGTAATATAAAGGCGCTTTGTAATATATTGGCACTTTGTAAAACAAGTATATACTAAAAAAACTTTGTAAAACAATTTATTAATACACATCCTTAAATTACATGTCTAGTATACGCTAATCGCAAATTTTTAGAAATTGAAAACTTTGACACAAAAATAATTCAGTTTATGTGACATCCCCTCGAAATGATGCAACATTATTTCAGAAATGCACTAATTTCTCATGAACCTTAAAGATTTTACTTTCGGATTGGTTTTATTAATTTAGAAACCTGAAAATATCCCTAAAATTGCAATATTTAAAAATCTTCACATGGACTACTGCCTTTTTAATCAATTATTTCTTTAATGGGAGATAACTGAAAAGTGATGATTTAGTAAGAAATACTTTATATCTCAATAAATATTGAAGACATCCCATTTGGACTATCTTTATTCATTTCATTGACGAAAATTATATCTGTAATTATAATGTTTGGTAATATCTTTTATGGACTACTGTATTTATTACTTATTACTTCTTTGAAATGATAAACTGAAACACAGTGAAGAAGCCCTTTCTATATCTCACTTAATATTGAAGGTATCGGTTTTGAAATTGTTTTACTTGTTTTAAGACTAAAATTACATCTATAAATGTAATATTAAGTAATAATGTATATGGATCACTGCATTTTCAATCAATGACTTCTTAGAAATGATATTTTCTAAAAATATTGCATTCTTACTGGGTCTCCATTCTAAAAGCGTGCAATTTTTGTAGTAACGTGCAATTATATTATAACATCATTAAAGTAAGAAATTTCAAATGAAGTGAGCTCATAATATATACTTTTTGTCCATATAAACGTACATATGCACCGTTATTATGATATAATGATAACTTATGTTATATTTTTTTAAATAAAACTAGAGGCACTGTGTAAATTGGGGTTAATACAAAGAGTGGACGACCCGGAGAAGGGTGCTTATTTGCACTATTCGCAAATTGTGGACTTATGTATGGAATGCGATCAAATAATTTCAATAATTATAAAGATATAATGAGCTTAAATTTTCATTTTCCTTGGTTTTTAAAGGTATCGCAAATATCAATAAATATTGAAGACATCCCATTTGGACTATCTTTATTCATTTCATTGACGAAAATTATGTCTGTAATTGTAATGTTTGGTAATATCTTTTATGGACTACTGTATTTATTACTTATTACTTCTTTGAAATGATAAGCTGAAACACAGTGAAGAAGCCCTTTCTATAGCTCACTTAATATTGAAGGTATCGGTTTTCAAATTGGTTTACTTGTTTTAAGACTAAAATTACATCTATAAATGTAATATTAAGTAATAATGTGTATGGATCACTGCATTTTCAATCAATGACTTCTTAGAAATGATATTTTCTAAAAATATTGCATTCTTACTGGGTCTCCATTCTAAAAGCGTGCAATTTTTGTAGTAACGTGCAATTATATTATAACATCATTAAAGTAAGAAATTTCAAATGAAGTGAGCTCATAATATATACTTTTTGTCCATATAAACGTACATATGCACCGTTATTATGATATAATGATAACTTATGTTATATTTTTTTAAATAAAACTAGAGGCACTGTGTAAATTGGGGTTAATACAAAGAGTGGACGACCCGGAGAAGGGTGCTTATTTGCACTATTCGCAAATTGTGGACTTATGTATGGAATGCGATCAAATAATTTCAATAATTATAAAGATATAATGAGCTTAAATTTTCATTTTCCTTGGTTTTTAAAGGTATCGCAATATGAAAAAAATTCGTTTTTTCTATCATGAGTTGATAGGTATCGCAATACCATGATAATTGTCATGTTCTGACAGCTTTAGTTATTCATTATGTTGTTATTATTCGTGCAAAAACTGTAAATTTTCGTTCTCCAATAAAAATATTGTTACAAAGCGCCAATATATTACAGAGTGTTACAAAGCGCCAATATTTTACAAAAAAATCAATTTTCGTAATTTTGTAAGAATAAATAAAAAAACTAAAATTTTTTGCAAAATATGTTTGTTAAGAGTATCGATATTGGTATGCATGAAAAAAGTTCAGAAAAATAGTTTGCTTCCTATCAGAACAGAATTTGGCGCTTTGTAACATAGTAAATTTCGATTTTTGGCGCTTTGTAATGCTAAAAGTGATTTACTATGTTACAAAGAGCCAATATATTACTATATATATATAGCATTAAGAAGTTTAAGAACTTGTATAACTCTCAATTTATATCAGCATTTCTTCAGGCATTAACAAAATGGTTGCTGGAAAAAATATCGAAAGAGCGGATGAATTGACCCAATCTCCTTTTGCGATTGCACCTCGTAAAGAAAATTCCTAATAAAAACACTAAAGGGAACAGCATTAAATGTCTAAATAGAAGATGTTTCATCAAATTTTAAAGCATTGAGAGGCGCTATGTTAAGTTCCATATAAAATTTAATATAATCGAGAACATGATTATATATGTTCCACTTAATGCATACAAAATTTTTTATTCAGTTCAGTTGAATACTTTTTTAATATAGCCAAAAGGTGCTTTGTTGATGGGAATTTTCGGCTCAAAGGCGCTTTAAGTTTCCTGGGAATTTACCTACACAAAGAGCCTCTTGTAAGTCTACATATATATTCGGTGGATGTATCCAAATATCGTGTGTTCTGTGGATGTTTAAGGATTTGTAACAGAAGTTTTTAATATATGATATCAAATTCTAGTTTATAAAGTAACTGAGAATAACTACGCAATCAGTCAATGGGGTAGGAGTAAGAATATTTTAGAATAAAATTAAGTCATTTTTAGTTTGACTTAAGTATTTAAAACTGGAACTAGACATTCGTGCAACTCACCATTATACATGGCAGTCTACACTTCATTCTGTTAAGTTTGATAAGGAGTTTTGAAATGAAATCTACGTCTTGATCGTTTCACTTTCGATTTACAAGTATGTACTGGGCTTCAATGCACTAAATTAGCATTCTTAAATTTGGTGACATTTTTATTCTCGCGATGTATTGTCTCGTTCAGTGTGGAAGTGATTATATACAAAGAAAATATTACTTACTTGGAAGAAATCCAAAAGGAATTTTATATTAGACATTATAAATATTTTATTTTTGTCGTTAATTTTAATGCTACAACTTTAAAGCTGTACGAATAATTTATTTTCAGTTTATTTACTGAAAATGTCTAGTCCATTGAATCTATGGTTGGTTAAGATATAACTTGTGCTTTACCCAATTATTAACCTTAACCTTTTCCTGCATCCTTTCTGACCTTAATTCAAAATTTATTGTCGTATTTGTATTGCATTGCATTTACATTTCTTCGTCTTTAATTAGCATTCTTATCAATCTAAGACAAATTTAAATATATCCATTTCGAATTTTAGCAGGAAACAGTGATTAATCAAATTTCCACAAATGTCCTTCATTCACTTGGAGCATTTTGTATTTGAACGCAAATAGTACCAAATCATCTTACTCGAAAATTGTACTCAGGTACTTTTTAGGTTAAGTGAGTTATTTATCCAACAGATAGCACAAGTTTCGTTTATTATTTGGCATTGATTCTTATTTTACTGAAGTTTTTGTGATATAATATACATTTGAGAAGTGATCCATAAAGGATCCTCTAAAATAGCGTTAATGAGTATAATAGCCTTCTGAGTATAACTCAGTGAAATAACCCACTAACAATTCAAAAGCGTGTAGAATAATTGTATTTCGGAGTAAACATACACCTAAGGCCACGGTTAGACTAGTGATTGGTTAAAAAGTCATCTGTCACATTTAAAAGAATTGCATGTCTAACCACCCGAAATGATTTGCAATGTGACGATCACAAAGAAATCGAACGAGCACGATTTCTTGGTGATCGTCACATCGCTAATTATCTCGGGCGGTTAGACGCGGGATTCAGTCAAAATGTGATAGATCACTTTTTAACTAATCACTAGTCTAACCGTGGCCTAATTTGCCTCTAGTGTACAATTTAGTTTACACAATTTTAGAGTAACCTTTTTGGATCACTTCCCTTATTAAATAGTTTTGATAATTAAGCATGTTCGCATTTATGTGTCGACAACAGTGGCTTCTAATGTTGTAATATATTGTATTGTATATGAACAATTATTAGAGTATTAGACTATGGTTAGGAGATTGTCTTATGAAATTTCGCATTCGTACCTCATGAAGAACAATTGTTTGAAAATGTTTTACATCTCATTTGGACCACGGCTGCATTCGTGTTGAATTGATTGTCATTCACGTCACCGAATGAGATCTTGTTAAATATCATAATAACATATGTCATCGAATAGAAAAATGATTCAACGAACAAAGTAAATTCTTTTCATATTGTACAAAACTGTGACTTACAAAGGAGCTTATTTTTAGTTTTTCAATGGTGTTATCTTTGAAATGAATTTAAGTAAAATTTGGTTTTGAATCAAGTAATAGATTGTTAAGCGTACATGATTCTGCGCGTTCGCGTAGTGTTTGTCGTATTCATTTTATCATGTTTGTTCTACACTCTCTCTCTTATTCACGATGGTGTACTTTAGATGAAAGGTGCTCGTGATTTTCTCAATGAACTAGCGATGCCAACAGTTAAAGGAGAAGGAATGCGCGGTCTTGCCGTCTTTATTTCAGATATACGCAATTGTAAGCACATTCCTTATTTACACTGTTAGGCTTGTCTTCATAAACAATCAACTAATGGCTTTGAAAAATTCAATGCCATTCCCCTACATTTTGCGACAACATTTCTGTAATATTTTTTTTATAAAAAATGTAACATTTAACTCTCAATGTAATTATTTGTGATACGGTAACGAAGACAAGTTGCTATTGTTCCTAACGGTTATAAACAACGCTAAAACACAATTATTTTATGTGTAAAATGTAGTTTCTAATTTAACCGTATACATTAACTGTACACAAGGTTGTCAGTATTTAACTTGGCACAATTTTGCATTCAGTGCGTTAGATGACCTACAAAATGTGAGCTTAACTTCTTAACGCTTTCTGTAAGACAAATGCCAGCCATTGATTGAGTTTAAGATATCTTACTCAAGTATTTAAACCGATGAATAAAATTTTATGTTTTTGAAAAAATTTCTAGTTACCTCCGCCAAGGAGATGATGTTTTTGGTAGCGTTGGTTTGTTTGTCTGTTTGTTTGTTAGCATCTTTACGGAAAAAGGAATAGATGGATTGACCTCAAATTTTCACCAGAGGTGCGTCTCCGCCTAAGGAGGAATCCATTAAATTTTGGTGCTGATCCGATGGACACAAGCTGCGTTTCGGAGGTCTGCGCTCTCCGAGTGTTTTCTAGTTATAGAATTAAATCTGATATTAAATTGGGATTTTGTTGTGTAGTTCTCTAAATACGTTAGTGATATCTTAATGATTGATTAATTGTATCGATTCATCCATGCAAACAAAGCATGTTGGAAGTTCGGTGATTGAAAATGTGAGAACAATAGCGAAAATGAATTATTAATGTTTAACCCTACCTATATGTGATTTGGTGTTCTAGTTTCAAGTAATTGTTTGTTTAATTCATATACTTTGAATGCAGTTCGTTTATTTCATTAGTTTAAACTATCGTTTAATTAAAATTTCATTTTTGAATGTTATTTTAATCACGTAATTTTAGGTAAAAGCAAAGAAGCTGAAACTAAGCGAATCAACAAGGAATTAGCCAATATTCGAACTAAATTCAAAGGTATTTCAATGTCGTTTTTCTATTTATAAATCCTCCGCCTAATTCTTTAAATGTTTAAACGTTATGTTCTGACTGGTTTGAAGTAGAGCGTTTCTTGTTATGCATGTCATTCAATCTAATTCAGTTCGATATTTTGCAGAGAAATCTAGGTTTAGCAAATTATTTGCAAAATATATTCTGTACTTTATTTCATTTCGGCCGTAAAACAAACGTTTTCATGAGAACAAGGGCTTGTTTTTGTTATTGCAAGATGTTCTATTTTCGTTCAAACTCCTATACCTCCAAATATTCGTGGGTTTTAGCAGTCCCACTAACTGTAACCAAAGTACTAACAAGTTGTAACCGGGACGGACCCGTTTGAAATTAACTCGGTTGCGGATATACCTACTCCCACACGTGTCTGGGTTGTGTACAGTTTTTTAAAACTTTTCGTTCGCGTCTGGGTGTCCATTGGGTAAATAATTTTAAATTTACGGATAATTCTTCATAGACTCATCAATACGTTAATATTTCTGAAATTAGATTGAACTAATGTTGAGCGAGGATCCCATAATTGGGATGAACTTTAATTTATTGTATATATGTAGTATTCAAAATGATTCATGTTGTATTTTTAATAAAAAGATATTGCTACGGGAAAATTTTGTTGTACCCACGTTCACCCATGATTCTAGTAAGAATATCTGGGAACTCCCACTATAACTTGTTTACAGTTAATATTCACGCCCGTAATTTATTGCAATCACTAGTTGTGTTATTGTAACACGATCGGCCGAATTCCCAAGATACATTCCATTCAGAGATTTCGAATAATGATATGCACCTATATCGCGATATGATCCCAATATGTCATGAATATTTTAAGACTGTAGGCAGATTAAAGATTGCTTTGCAATTTATTCATTTTCAAAAATGGTTATTGTTCGCAGATTCTAAATCTTTATTACTAATAATGTGTTTAATTGTATATTGTCAATACCGAATCTCGTCATAGTTTTTTGCAACAGCAAATTGCACGCATGTTTGTTTAATTTGCGTTTTTAAAATCTGAACGAATTATCTATCCTGATTAAAAAATACTATTTGTGCTTCAATAGTTTGAAATGTTGATTTTCAAGAGTGCCAACAGGTGGATGCAGGTAATTTTAAACGATTTTTTCATTTAAATAAAACAAAAATATAGGCTCTTATCCTATATCATTACACTCTCTCACGAAATCCACATTTTTCTTCAAAATGTGAAAAAGTATGATTGAAAGCTATTTTTTTAATATATTTAAATAAATTTCGGTTGGCTCTTAATTTATCCACTTATTTCCATTTACTTTCCATTTACCTCCCCTTTGAAATATATCACTCGAATGAAATTTTGCAGATTTCATTTTATCATAATTGTACATATAACAACATTTTGATTTTTTTATTATTTAAATTTGTTTGTGGATACATAGCAATATCAGACATTGAAAATTCCTCCTCTATGGTCCATTTTAATGGTTAAAATTGCAAATGGAAAAGCGTTTTTTTATGGCAGTTGATACCTTAATTTTTTGGTTTTTAATTAAATTAAATAAGCGTTATTATGAATTTGTAAATAACTTCTTTTAATCTTAATGATTTTAAGAGGCTAAAACTTCTTGCCCAAATTACAATTACTTAAAAATCCAATGCTGTGTAGATTTCTTTTGTTCCAAACGCTATAATAGGCGCACTTTACTTTAACTCAAGTATTGTGTACAATTGCTGAAGAACGTATGCTTCATAATGATGAAGGTGTTGGAAAGCTTTTAGAAGTTGAAGAACATTGTTCAAAACAATGGAGAAAAGAATTGTCAATTGTCAATTACTAAATTTTTAGTGCCGTTGTAAATTAGGATTTTTATATTAGAGCTGTACATTAGGCCGGATCATATTTTTATTTTTTTTTTCAAGTCATCTTTCAGGCATTTGGGATTTTTGGCTTTGAACAATGCTGAAAACGATGGAATAAACGGTTTTTCGATAAATGTTCTATACACTTAACATAATTACGTCACAAATGCGAAAGTTAGTAAAATTTATGCTAATGAGAATAATGAAAATTCAAATACATCTTAACATACATAATCTTAAAGAAGGGTTATATAATGTGTAAGTTAATACCCAATCATTTATCAAAACATCGATATTGAGTTTGAGTCACATTGGGGCATAATTTTTCTTCGTTCAAGCTTTGTTCGAATATAACCATCTCGGGATTCTTGACCCTTTACCATAACACAAGATTCAGTGACAAGTTTTACCAAACGTTCAGTAGCTTGGTTGTAACAAGCAAATGCTGGGATGTTTAAGTCGGCACAAACCCTTCATTAACAAATGAGATGAGAATTTCTTCGGCAATGTCCTTGGTTAGTACTGTCTCGCATCTTGGCTCTCGCTGCCAATCAATCATTTCATAGTAGACCTGTGCACTTAAATTTAGTTTTGGTACTTCAAACTGCTGATTTGGAATTTCTTTTTTCTGTGCCAAAATTTTTCTTTGTACAGCAAGTAATATCCTATGCTGCTAACAAAAGATCTTCAGCATGTGCTGAAAATGACTTTCTTTGCAAGATTTTATCCGCTTGGAAACGGATTTGGACGACACGATGCATTCCAACATTCAGGGTGTCTTTTGACGGCAAACCAAACATGAGCATATTAATTTGACCAATATATAAAGTTTGTCATTTGGATTGCTGGTTCCCACATGCAATCGTAGTACTCTGTTAGCCAATGTTAACCAACAGGACTTTCTAAACCGGGTAAAAATACTCCACTGGATATACTCATTACCATGTCAAAAAAATTCTTTTCGATCAGAGCTCAGATTTTCTGGTTCATCGAGGTCAAAATTCGTTTCAATTTTTTCAAAATTACAAATGAGATATTGCTCTTTCAATACGCTTACATGTTCTCCTACTGTTACTGATTGTTTGCCGTCGCAGCGTAACGTTTTGTTTATTCTCCCATCAAAATACTATCCCAGTATTTCATTTTCATTGCTTTTCTTTTTTATATTATTTCTCAAAGCCGCACATTCATGTCTAATTTTATTGCGATCTACTCAACCAAAATCGCTTAAACCAAAATCAATCAACGTTGCTGAAACAGGAGCAGCTACCGCTCTGTCTGAAATTTCCCATCCATCCGCTTGAAGTGCTGTGTTTGATTGATCTTTATATTGATGCCTTATTGGGCGTAGTGGAGATAGATTACATTCGCTCGATAAGCCTTCTTCGCTCAATGTAACTTCAAATTCCAGACTATTACTAGGATCAACATTATTATTGGCTTCTACATTTTCTGTTTCACACAAGGAAGTATCCTGAGGTAATTTCCGTTTCATTCGTCTTGGCATTAGGGCAGAATTTCTTTCGTTTACACCACCTATTGTCCCAATGTGCTTATTTCTTTGGCCATTCAAAAATTCTCGCTCAATGACAGGTACTTTCATTTCTTTAGGGCAGCAGAAATTTTCCAATTTATCATGCTTGCAAGAGCATATGTCAAGCAAATCATTCAGTTTTGCGTTTACTTTTTCAAGCGTATTGTTTGAACGATTTCCTTGAGACTCGTGTACTTCGTTCATGAATTTCATATCTGCCCATCGAATACTTCGCTCCGATATAGTAGGAATTGTTGCAGTTTCCCATAGAGACAGTACTTCTTTAGCAACAGAGATTGCCGTTTCAAGTTACGATTCAGTAGTTCCAATAGCCCAAAAATTTTATGGCGTGAGCTTTTGACCGCGTATCCTATTAACCTATAACAATGGATATAAATACAATAATACTGCTTAATATTGTAGATATTTAGATCAGTTACTTACACAAGAAAATATTAATAATTTGTAGTTTGTATAGAAAAAAGTACAAATCAGTAAAAAGTTATCTAAATACCGCATTATATGATACTTGAAGTAAATAATGCGAAATTTCCACACGATCAATTAAAAAATATGGCGGTTTTTTAGAAAGTGTGACCTGGCCTACTGTACATTCTGGGTGTTTTTTTAGTCATTTACAATTCGTTATAGAGTACTACATACTTTTATTAAAATCCCGTATTGTGTTCAGTAAGTTATTGTAGACAAATATATTAAATTTGCGGTAAAATAGAGGAAATATGTAAAGTGTGTCGGTCAACATATATTTTTAATATTTTATCATCACAGAATGTTTAAATTGTTTCCATTGTTTAGTGAAAGCGTTTATCTTGCAATTTCGCCCAGATCGCTTTTAAAATATTCAGCATAACTAAAATTTAATTTTTGTATAATCATGTTTTTAATTGTCGTCAGTTGAATTTCTTAAACAATTGTTTAACATTGTTCTCTTGACAATAATATAACAATTTTTTAAGTCACTGCCATATAAAGAACTCATTTCTTCTAAAAATCTTTAAATAATAATGTCTATAGTTTTTATATTTTAATTTAAATAATGTCACATTTTTATATATTTCAATGTTTATAGTAGTTAATCTTTTACTCATTTGCACTTGACAAGAGGTTCCTCCAAATTATTTGTCGATTGTTATTCAAAATTTGAAAAATTGTCACACTGAGGAACTTGCTACCTGGTAACTATTAACAGCAAAAGTTATGTAAATAGTAGCAACAGTAAGACCGAGCAGATCCTAGTGTTTTCCAACCGTTTTTGTTTTAATCAATTAATGGCGAGGTTATTTATGATCTTAAGGCATAGTTTAAATACAAAGGATTTTAAAAATACGCAAAGAATCTTGTAGCAAAACGACGTATCATAATTTCACTGAATTGTTAAAATGTGAAAATTTCATTTCTTTTTGCAATTTTATAGAAGTTTTACGGTAGTTTTCAAAATTTGACACCGGTTATGCAGGTTAAAACAATTAATTGCCAATTTTATTTGAATAGTATATAAGTACCAAAATCCAATATATTGTTATCCAGGAATATTTATTTAATTTTTTAAGATTATTTTGACATTGTTCGTATGCATGCAATTGTACACAAACGAATATGGGAGGCTATTCGATAACTTTTTTTCTAAGGTCCAAACTTCTTTCAAATTAAGATTAGAATACCATGCACTTATACCAGACAATTAACAATACAAGTATCATATCAGGCGCGGCTTTAGGGGTGGGCACCGGGCCCTTTTTGAGGAATTTCCCATTTTTGCAAAACATCATTTCTATACATTTCAAATATTTTTCTTATTGATGTTTACAAAAGTGTCATCCTAAAATTTAAAGTTAGCAATGCATACTAGCTTCTAATTAGAATTTAGAGGTTTAAATTACTTATTTATAAATTTTCTGAACGCGCCTGTATCTTACATTTAATGTAATAGTTTTTAATCCACAACTTTCTATTCCTAAATTTCTAAAATGTCATTTTCGCTCTTCCCTTTAGGAATCACTCGTCTGCGTGATTCCTTGACCTGAATGTCTTAACCATAAAAGTGAAGCAAAATCTTGTCCGCGCAACTGGATTAAAGTTTTGATTTTTTCCTGTGCGCTTCACAAAGATATCTTAGCAAATGTATGCAAGTGCCCTCTCCCTTGAAGAATTTTCGATTTTCGAGAAAACGTCTCTACTAAGCATTTCAAATAATTTTCATATGGATGCTTACAAGAGTGTCATTCTAAAATTTAAACGAGTGATGCATACAATTTTCTAATTTGATATTTAAAAGGTTACATTTTGCTATATGGTTTTCTCTTGGATTGATTTTTGTTTAAATTACTAGTAATTTTTAAATTTGCCGGACACAAAACAGGAAGGTGTACTTCTTGATTTAAAATAATAAAGTACCGCTTGATCTGTACAATGAGCGGCTAGTACCAAAGCAATGTATTATTTTATTGTTGATTTTGTAGGTAAATAAATTTCAACGCAATCACGTATATTTTTGTAAATATTTCTTTAAATTTAGTTGTTCTCACCATTGACGCTTCCTTTTTATTGACTCTTGCATTTCTAACATGCGTACATGTGGGCTCGTAGTGTGTGAAACAACTGTAACTGAAAAGAATGTTTATTGAACTTGAACTGAGAGTAGAACTAAAACCTTAGTCGAAATATATTGGAACTGAAACTGATAAACAAATAATTATGCAGTTCAGTACCCAAATTTAGTGTGTATGAAATTATGAATGTGTTGTAAAGCATTTCCAACACTAATTGAAAAGCATGTAGAAAGAAGTACTTATTCATTATTATATTTAGGCGATAAGGCCTTAGACGGTTATCAGAAGAAGAAATATGTCTGTAAGTTGCTCTTCATATTTTTACTGGGTCATGATATCGACTTTGGACACATGGAAGCGGTTAATTTGATGAGCTCATCGAAATACTCAGAAAAGCAAATTGTAAGTATAGTGGTGCTCATTCACTACTTTTGTAAATCCAAATTTATTTACTATACATTCATTAGACGTAATCTTGAAGACGGTTATCGGATCTCGTGTCTTATTTATGTACATTACATGCGCGGCGTTCGTTTCAAAAATATTTTCACTATTTACTAAGAAGCGTTGCATTACTCCAATCATCATAGATGCTATGTATGCCGTTGCAATTCCAACTTTAATATCTCTGTATCTTTATTTTCTGAGAAATACATTTTTTTCAAGAAATTGTCAGATCTTCAATAAAGAGTAAACTTAATGAATTAGAAAATCTAACCCATTGGAGACTTGAACTTTTGGTCAGATATCTAATTTTGCACTCTGGGACTACACTAGGCGCTTCATATTTAAGTATTAATTTATTCAATGTCAAATTCTACCAATTTAATAGAACCACTAAAATCGATGTCAACAATTCTACTATTTAGAATATATTTTACAATGTTGTTTTAAATAGATCGCTTCAATTATAATATTTAAATGTTTGTGCCCAATTTATGATCCTTTACCTTCATACTAACTCCAACCGAAACTCCTTAGTCTCGGATCCTGTTTGGATTTTGCTACTTGTGTGTGGTATTTTTGCAATTAACTTGTTCTAAAATCGCTCTTCAAAAACTAAGTCATTTTGCATAATATTTAGCATTTGAAGTGTTAAACATATCAGCGCATCGTAAAATTATCTGACCATAAAACAATACTAAGCTAAAATCTGAACCATTTTTAACAGTTCATTTTTGGGATCCTTACATTATCTCCGAACTAAATTACTTTAGTTTCGTGATTGGTTTTCATAACGTTCTTACTTTTTGACAATTTAGTGATTAAATTTATTTAGAATCAATGTATATTTCTAATCATTGTTTTAATTCAGAAATTGTCTACAGCTACAGCATATTATTGGCACATATCACATGTAATAAATTATCATGACAGAATCTACAGTTTCGCAGACATTTTATGTCTCAGATTTTGCTGATGTCAATATCCTATAGGTTATGGAATTTTTTTTAGGAAAAAAATTTAAATTTTTACTTTTGTTTTTTTAGGGTTACCTATTTATTTCTGTGCTATTAAATAGCAATAACGATCTGATGAAGCTTGTCGTTCAGTACATCATCAACGATCTTAATAGCCAAACACCTATCCACACGAATCTAGCTCTACATTGCATCGCCAATATTGCAGGGAAAGACATGGTAGAACCATTCAGTCAAGAAATACCTCGACTCTTAACATCGGGGTAATTGTTCATTTTATAAGAAATAGGATAGCTATAAGTTAATTAGATTTCTTTTAAATAAACTATCCTTTTATGACTATTTTCTTTAACTTGGTTTGCAACTTTTGACGAAAAATTTTACAGATAGGGTCAAGAGTTACAAAGTTAGTGATTTTAAAAAAATAGTCCATGAAAAACTGACATTTCTTGAGAGTTACAAAAAGAACAATTTTGTATGTTAAGGTATAAATTGAACCCAATGCAAAATTATAATTAAATGTTTTCTATATTTTATTTGCGTGATAGGACATTCTCTTGATTCCTACATTGTATTTCGTCCCCCTTCCTTAGGAATAACTGCCACAAAGAAGCCCATGTAAAATAGAGTTAGGTATATATTTGAATTTTTACAGATATTTGTTATTTTTCATTGAATTTTTTTAGGGATGTTAGTCCCGACGTTAAACAAAGTGCTGCACTCTGTCTTTTAAAACTACTGAAAACCGGGCCTGAACATCTGCCAGCTGGTGATTGGCCCACTCGCGTCATTCATCTTCTTAACGATCACCACTTGGTATGTTTTTAACTATAGAACGATTTTCACATTTCCAAAAATTGTTTCTGATATTTGAAAGTGTTCGCTCTTAATTTACTGGGAGATCAACATGAAACTTAAGTAATTTTACATTGAACTATTATTTTATAAATGATTTCTAATAGAATACAACTGCAATGTAAAATTAGAAGCCTTATCTAATGTAGTTGGAATTTTTGATAGATATAAAATTACTGAAAATTAAATGTTAGTGCAATAGCACGATCAAAAATTGAAATGTTTTTTTAAATAATAAGCTGTTTCCAAATTTTTTCTTGAGTGCATTTTGAGAAACTGCTCTGTCAGTAATGATTTTGCCGAAAGTCGCTTAACACTCATTGCAAATACGAAGGTGGATTGAAAAATTTATGTATTGCACGAGAATAACCTATGTACCTAAACTAGGTAATCCACATTGCTGCTATTTAAATCAATATATTTCCAGGTTAAAATGCTGTTTTTAAACAATTCTGGAGAATGTTCTAGGAGCCAAATAGTGTCAGTGTTGTTCTTCTAAGTCATAAAATGAATTTTTTTAACTTTGGAAGCATTTAGCATTCAAATTCTCGAAGAATATCTTGTAAAACCCTAGAAGAATGCGCTAGTGTTTTGTCGTGATGAAAATTGACTACGCAATAATGTTTCCATTCAGAAATGGTTGAGATAGAGTTGCGTCCGGATGGGATAATCTTGGCAAAGCAGTATAAAATTGAGATCCAGTTTAAACAAGATAATCTATTATTATAATGTCAAGCGGAAAACACTGAGTACATCAAAATTTTCTTCGTTGAATTTAGAGTACTGCAGTGTTATAATACCGTATCGAAATCGTTATGCATTGGAGGTAATTTCGAACGTGACTTTGTCAGAAAATGAGTTGCAAATCTTGTTTTAGAGAAATTCTGCATGTTGTTGATTGCAGTGCGATTGGCTTGTCTAAAGCTAAATGCTACAAACACCCCCATTCCATCCCAGCTGTTGCCACGCTTACCATTCCTGCAACAAACACACTTATTGGATTACTTCAGTTTTGTCACTAATAAATTTATATTACTTTTAACCCTTATTTGACCTTTAATTTTTTGGAATCCCTCACATCATTACAAGAATATAACTGAAATGGATTATGAACTTGCAACAAATATCCTTCATATCAACACTATCAATTTATAATTTTAAAAATGTAATGCTATTTTTAATGTCGTCATCAAAATTCAAAATTTGGTGATTTTTAAATCAATTAAATATTTTTGTTGGAATTTGGAAATATTGAAATTTATTATAATATAATCTTCTTGCTAGTTTTTCTCACAAACAATAAGTGTTCGCAAAAATGGAAAAACTCTCTCATGTTGAAACAATATCATATTTAAAATGAGCATATGTCTAGGAAAGTATTTTTATTGGCTGAGAAACCCTAATAAATGTTAGACGAAGTCTCATTAAGAAAGCTCCACAAATTTGAATGATATGAGAAGTTATGATAACTAAGATAACGGAAAAATTCAAACAGGATAAAATAAATTCGAATACGGACAATGCTGAACAATTTTTGTTTAAAACTCTGCGGTAGTTTTAGATGCATTATACATGATCAGTTCCACAGCTTTTGTTTAGCATTGATATGAGCCGCTTTGCAATTGCAGGCTAATAAACACGTGCAACCAATCTGTACTTGTTGTGCGCATGACACAGTAACAGTATAAGCTTGTCTGGTTTATTGTTGATAGCTCATTCAACAGTTAAAATGTCTAAAGTTATAATGATGTTGATTTGGCGGGTAAATATATTACAGAATAATTATTTGAAGTATTGACATGTTTTCTTTAATTCTCACTAGTGACTCTTCATTTACATATATTACTAACCATAAAATACTGAGCTAAAATTTTAAGCCAATCAAATTCATAAAATAGTTTAATTTGGACTAATGGATGTACCCCAACGTATTTTGCAGAAAGATTTGTGGAACCCCAATCCCCTCTGGGTTCGCGCCTGCGTTGTCCACCAATTGTTTCATCTAATGGTATATGATACATTACGTTTGAGATGCTATAAGATTGAAGTACAGGAAACGATGTTTGCTTAGTTATTCAATTCCATCCAGGGGTGCGCAATATTGTATATCAAAAAATAAATTGCTCAATATCTTTATATAAAATAAAAAATAAAAATTTTATTGGCAGTGTTAATGCAGTGTGGTGCTAACATTTAAATAAAGGGGGTTCTTGCAAAAGTAAGCCTTCCAGGATGTAGGCACTAACAGTGAAAGCTAGTTATCAGATTTCTTTACAGCAACAACAAGTATTTCTGTAATCGCAATAGTGTTTTTGATTTTGTGGCCATCATTCTTATAAAATGTATGCTCTTGGTATTTGTGGGATTGATTAAGCCTGTGGAAGTACTCAAATTGATCATTTAATATATTAATTCTTTTCATTTTATATTTACTTCACATTCAGTCGTCGACCTCGGAATTTTCAATAGAGTGACAGTATGCGCTTACCATAAACACGAACCCGACCCAATTAAAATATTCACTATCTAAAATTTACTACCCAACTTGGTTCGAAACATTGACTTCGGTTCTCAATACTTAGCGCTTCGATTTTTCTCCAGTCAAATGGTGATTAAAATCAGTCACTTTCTGATGAGGTTAGTAGTGGTTGATTGGTATTACTTAATGTCTTTGATTTTCTAAAATCAAGTGGTGATTAACAGCAGTAACATATCGATAAATCGCTCAAAGCGTTACTGACATTTCCAGCACTCAGGTACCGATTCATAGTTGTGAAAGTTTCGGGATTTTATGCATGTGGGCTTTTTTAAGCATTTCCAAAATTAAAAAACTAACATAGATCTTCTATTTAGCATATTACAACCGGAAAGGATTAGGGTTAAAGTATTATAATCTATCTAATTTTTAATGAATGAAATACCTTTCTTGTTTGGGTTTTAAGTTATATTAATTAATAACTAATATCCAAACATGCAACATTAAATTTAGCAAATTGGCATATACACTAATTTATGATTTCTGGTACCTGTAAAAGAGTCATGTGTACACGTATCTGTAAAAGTTATTCCTGTACTCAGCCAATGAAAACCGTGCGTTTTGAACTGGCATGCGCTAAATTTAAGAACATAAAAGTCTTTTACACTATAACATCATTCCATTAAAGTTCTAATGATTGATATTTTTGTGAGGTTTTGTATATATGCATATTTGAAGATTTTCGTTTCTTAAAACCTGAACCTTGAGTTGACGATAATGATGACATATTTGGATGAATGAATTAATGCAATGTGGAATATGATTTAAAATTTACCACTCTTTTATCCCTTTAAGTGTATTGCAATCTTCTGCGCAAAGTTATTATGCAAACACCTGTATTGAGAGAATTTATGTACTATTAAATTACAAAATATGCATTGGGAAAACACAGTGACTCTTCTCAAATGTAGTATATAGAAAATGATTGCGGTAGAGCTAGTTCTAATTGGTACAGTAAACTCTATGCTAACCAAATAGAACATTATTTGAGGTGCTTGCATATATTTTACCTCACCGCGCACTAGATCAGTAATCCGTATCCGCTTACAAAACAATAATAAGTGACAGCTGAAAAGTGCAAAATACTAGTTTTTGTAAGAAAAAATTAATTCATATTTTGTTCATATTTGATGACAATCAAATTTGTTTATCTTCTGTGTATTAGACTGGCCTATGAACACTTGTCCTAATGGTTTCTATGTTTTCAAATTCAAAATCTTGAAATGACTTGAATATTCCTTTTTGGAAATGTATGCAACAATCGATTTTGACCATAGAATTTGCCAATCTTCCTTACAGTAAAAATATTATTTGTAACGGATTATTACAGTGGTATTCAATATCATATTATGATTTGGATTGGGTAGAAATCTATCTCTTTGTTTAGATTGTATTTATTTCAAGTCATTTTGGTCATATCATATACAAAGGTTTACGTAGGTACAGATGTTCTTGCCCAATCCAACTCGTACCAGCAACGGCTGTACCCAACCCAACCCACATCCGCACATTTTTTAAAAGCTTTACCCAACCCATACCGGCGCAGAACACAAATCATACCCATACATCACTCGCGAATTTTTCAAACAATAACTGCGCTTATGCCTTGAATAATTAATTAGACCACCGTGCAATATTACCATCATTGATTTCTACATTTAGTACATTCTGTGCTGTTGTATGTTTATGCATGCTGTGTAATAAAAGTCACGATTTGTACATGACAACGACCCGTTTTTCTATATTTCATCAAAATGCACCAAAAATATATGTGTTTTCACAAAGAGCTAGTTAGCCAGTGGGAAAAATAAATACTTTGCCATGTGTTGGTTGTTATGCGCCAAAACAGAAATTTCAGCTTAGCAAAATAAAATATTTCACTAAGCAAAATAAATTTTAATGTTTTCATCAATATCAGAGAGTTCCATTTCAGTTTAACTGCCATCTTCTAATGTTGCCCTGATAAAATTGCGCACTCTTATATACATTATTGCCACGTAAGAAAATTAACAACTTCAGAAGACAGGGAGACTCTTAGTGGAGTTTGGATGTGTGGTTGAGTGCTGAAGTATTGCTGAACGCTTTCATAGCAATCTTGTGAAGTTTATTGTCAAAAATTCGCATTTAAAACATTTTGACACTGATGCATTTTCAACTATATAGATGTCTCTATCAATTAGTGAACAAAACGTGTAGATATATATTCTACTAGAAACTTAATTTACTTTATAGTTGGAAAACATAGTTCTCAGTGATATCAACAAATGTTTCAATGGTGAAATAGCAAAACATTTAGCAGGTTTCCACATTTCTGTTTCCTACTAAAAGCATTCATTTTGTGCATGATGAGTTAACTGGAAAGTATTTGTAACATTTCTCAAGATATAGATTAAGCTCGTTCGGCACAAAGAGATAAGAAATATGTAGTAGCATAATTATTTAAAATCTATTTGGACAGAATGAAAGCTTTGACTATCATAATTTAAGGCAATAAGTACTCCGCCATTGCCGATTTTTTGATTTTCAGATCTATAAAGTATTTTATATGAAATGCCATTCATGATTTTTAGATTGACAAAGCTGAAAGTTCTTGATGAAGGTGACAAACGGATCCATCCGATCCGGCGAATTTTGTAAACTAAATCACGGTTGTGTCCGGTTATGGGTCAGAAATTCAGTTTAACAATTAAAATTTTTAATTCCAACCATTCAAGTATTGACTTTTTGTAGCATTTCAATATAAATTCTAATAAATTCACATGAAATTGAACAATTTTGTTACTTTAATAATGAATGCAAACGCGAATAATATTTTTGTGAAATTTTGCATTTTTTAACATTAGGTCACAATACTATGGGTAGGATCGGGTTGTGGGTCGAAATGTCTGATTCTCTTTTCACTCTGGTCTTGATATATTTTCGTTCTGCATTCTTTCCAGCAGCCAACATTGCATTTACAAATGAGTGGTTCCGTAATATAAATTTAGCATCGATGCTATGTTAAAGAAAGTTTAAGATAAATTTCTTTACGAAAATAAAACAAATTAATGCTACAGCTGTTGTACCAACCATATAATTGGAGCGCTGCAACAGGAATTGAACACTTTGTGTCCAAATATAATCAAAAACTTTTCATATTCAAATTTTTAAGTTTTCATTAAACTTTGGTATGGTTAACTTAAAGTCAATATTAATAGTTTTTGTGTTAATAGTTTGGTGGCTTCAATATATCGCAGTTGGATATCTCAGTAGCTATTTGTTTTGTTAGAATATACACTTATTTTTCAAATAATAAACTTATTTTAGAGACTGTTTGTTACCGATTGAATAATTGTCATCGGCTGGAGTAGTTTAATCTACGCTGCTGTTTGAACATATTAGAACTGTACGCCTGTGCAAAACCATGCCCAAATTCTTTTCAACTAAAATTAAATACTCTTAACTCATTAACTAATAGGATATCAAAAATCTCAAAATACTACATAATAATGGATGAATTCTTTGTCATGAACTAACTCTGCGCATCTCAGCAGCACTGGGTGGTCTATTTACGAAATAAAAAGAGTTGGTTAGTTATTGCCCCATGTGCTTTAAACCATATTTCAAGCATGAGGGTTTTGAATACTAGCTGATTCTTTGAGGTACTCGTGGAAGAATAATAATTTTTGACATATATGTTCATTGTTATATAGAAACACATTATTATTATTATTATTATTATTATTATTATTTCTTACTTCGCACAGCTTCATGCTGGCATTCCTCTCAGTTTGAGGAACTCACCAGTTCCCAGGAAGTCTGAGAGCTTTCCTCAGGACTCTAGCTGTTCCTAACAATGCTGCCTTCTGTGCTACTGCTCCTCCAAGTATCTCTTATGCTTCTTACTCACTGCTCCTAGTGCTCCTACAACTACCGGGACTACTTCAACTTTCTTTAACTTCCACAGCNAACATTTTGACACTGATGCATTTTCAACTATATAGATGTCTCTATCAATTAGTGAACAAAACGTGTAGATATATATTCTACTAGAAACTTAATTTACTTTATAGTTGGAAAACATAGTTCTCAGTGATATCAACAAATGTTTCAATGGTGAAATAGCAAAACATTTAGCAGGTTTCCACATTTCTGTTTCCTACTAAAAGCATTCATTTTGTGCATGATGAGTTAACTGGAAAGTATTTGTAACATTTCTCAAGATATAGATTAAGCTCGTTCGGCACAAAGAGATAAGAAATATGTAGTAGCATAATTATTTAAAATCTATTTGGACAGAATGAAAGCTTTGACTATCATAATTTAAGGCAATAAGTACTCCGCCATTGCCGCTTTTTTGATTTTCAGATCTATAAAGTATTTTATATGAAATGCCATTCATGATTTTTAGATTGACAAAGCTGAAAGTTCTTGATGAAGGTGACAAACGGATCCATCCGATCCGGCGAATTTTGTAAACTAAATCACGGTTGTGTCCGGTTATGGGTCAGAAATTCAGTTTAACAATTAAAATTTTTAATTCCAACCATTCAAGTATTGACTTTTTGTAGCATTTCAATATAAATTCTAATAAATTCACATGAAATTGAACAATTTTGTTACTTTAATAATGAATGCAAACGCGAATAATATTTTTGTGAAATTTTGCATTTTTTAACATTAGGTCACAATACTATGGGTAGGATCGGGTTGTGGGTCGAAATGTCTGATTCTCTTTTCACTCTGGTCTTGATATATTTTCGTTCTGCATTCTTTCCAGCAGCCAACATTGCATTTACAAATGAGTGGTTCCGTAATATAAATTTAGCATCGATGCTATGTTAAAGAAAGTTTAAGATAAATTTCTTTACGAAAATAAAACAAATTAATGCTACAGCTGTTGTACCAACCATATAATTGGAGCGCTGCAACAGGAATTGAACACTTTGTGTCCAAATATAATCAAAAACTTTTCATATTCAAATTTTTAAGTTTTCATTAAACTTTGGTATGGTTAACTTAAAGTCAATATTAATAGTTTTTGTGTTAATAGTTTGGTGGCTTCAATATATCGCAGTTGGATATCTCAGTAGCTATTTGTTTTGTTAGAATATACACTTATTTTTCAAATAATAAACTTATTTTAGAGACTGTTTGTTACCGATTGAATAATTGTCATCGGCTGGAGTAGTTTAATCTACGCTGCTGTTTGAACATATTAGAACTGTACGCCTGTGCAAAACCATGCCCAAATTCTTTTCAACTAAAATTAAATACTCTTAACTCATTAACTAATAGGATATCAAAAATCTCAAAATACTACATAATAATGGATGAATTCTTTGTCATGAACTAACTCTGCGCATCTCAGCAGCACTGGGTGGTCTATTTACGAAATAAAAAGAGTTGGTTAGTTATTGCCCCATGTGCTTTAAACCATATTTCAAGCATGAGGGTTTTGAATACTAGCTGATTCTTTGAGGTACTCGTGGAAGAATAATAATTTTTGACATATATGTTCATTGTTATATAGAAACACATTATTATTATTATTATTATTATTATTATTATTTCTTACTTCGCACAGCTTCATGCTGGCATTCCTCTCAGTTTGAGGAACTCACCAGTTCCCAGGAAGTCTGAGAGCTTTCCTCAGGACTCTAGCTGTTCCTAACAATGCTGCCTTCTGTGCTACTGCTCCTCCAAGTATCTCTTATGCTTCTTACTCACTGCTCCTAGTGCTCCTACAACTACCGGGACTACTTCAACTTTCTTTAACTTCCACAGCCTTTCTATTTCCTCTGCTAACTCTCTGTACTTGTCTATCTTCTCTTTCTCCTTGCTTTCTACATTTCTGTCCTTTGGTACTGCTATGTCTATCACTGTTCCTAATCTTTTCTCTTTGTCTACCACTACTATGTCTGGCCTCCGTGCTTCTATCACTTTGCTCGTCTGTATGTTGAAGTCCCACAGTATCTTAACCTTCTCATTTTCTATGACGCCCTGTGGCTTGTGCTCATACCACTTGTCTCCTGCTTCTAACCCGTGCTGTCTGCTCAAGCTCCAGTGTACCATTTGTCCCACTTTGTCATACCTGAATTTATGCTCATTCAGTGCCAACTTCTCACACCCTGCTATCAGATGATCTACTGTCTCCGCCTCTTTCTTACATAGCCTACACTTATCACTTACTTCTACTCTTCTGTCTATATGCTTCTTCACCCAGTTTGTCTTATTGCTTGCTCCTGTGCTGCCATTATCAGTGCTTCTGTTTCCTTTTTAGTCCTGCCTTCTTTAACCACTTGTTGCTTTTTTTCTCTGTCGCACATTTGTGTTCCTCCACTATTCTCCACATGCATTGTCTTCTGCCTATACCTTGTTTCTCTCTCTGATTCCATCCTACTCTGGTATAACTTTTTTCCTTCACTCTCAGTTCTCATCTTCCTTAACTCCTTAGTGACCTCTAGTATTGACCCTCTAGGTTGCTTTTACATATTCCTTTAGCGCTAGTGCTTCTGTTTCTACAGTTTCCCCCACACTTAGCAGTCCTTTCCCTCCCTTATGCCTTGTCATGTATAGCCTATCTATAGATCTCCATTTAAGTTGAATGCTCTCTCTGCTGCTAGTATCTTCCTTGTCTCCCTGACTAATTCCCTCAGTTCATTCTTGTTCCACCTAACTATTCCTGCGGAATATCTCAACACTGGTATTGCCCATGTATTAATTGCTTTTACACTATTCTGCCCATTTAATGCTGACTTCTGGAGTACCTTCCTTACTCTCCTCTTGTATTTTTTCCTTAGCCTCATCTTCATTTCCTCGTGATCTGTTCTTTCCTTCTCTATTACTCCTAAGTACTTGTACCCCTCCTTGACTTCCTCAATCTTATCACCACTGCTTGTCCTCAAACCATCTCCATCTATGCACTTGCCTCTGGTCATTGTCACTGTCGCACACTTTCCTAATCCAAATTCCAACCCAGAATCTCTGCTTGCCTTCTCCAATGTCTCCACTTGCTTCTGCAACATCTTCCTTGAACTAGCATACATCTTCAGGTCGTCCATGTACCACAGGTGACTTACTGCTCTACCATTCTTCTCCATCTTATACCCTATGCCTGTCTCCTTTAACTTTTCTGTGATGGGGATTAAGCTAACTACAAACAGTAGTGGTGCTAAGCTGTCTCCCTGGAATATGCCTCACCTAA
>CABFPE010000265.1:89190-118506 GCA_900660155.1 Hofstenia miamia
TATATATATATAGTAGATTTAACATTTTAGGTACTAGTTCAAACTAGCCATTAAAAAAACATGTTTTTCTCACGAGTTCAATAGCTTTGGTATAGCACGAAAAATTATTGAACCCTATCATTGTTTTGTAATAACAAATATTTTCTAAATATCATTTCATAGTAAAGGCGATGGTTTTTATCAGTTGTGATTGGATAATGACCTTTTTAGAAATCATGAACTGTTTAGCTAAGCACTGCGCAGTCTATTAAAATCAATCATTCCGTATTATTAATGGGTCTGGCTTGGATATGACCTCAATATTTTTTCGCATTTAATGACTTTTTGAGAGGCATGTCCTCCTTGTTCTTCCCTTGCTGCACCAATGATGCTATTTAAAAAAACAATAAAAAATTTTGAGTTAAATTCAGTATCAGTTATATAATTTAATGTATACATGTAAAATGTCGGGCCGATTTAATTGGGTAGTTAAGACAGAACCATCCGACAAAGTCGGGCCGATTAAATTGTGTAGTTAAGGCGGAACAAGTTTTGCATTCCACAAATTCTTGACAAAGTTGGAGCTGTGTTTAACTACACGATTTAATCGGTATAGAGGCTCTGCCAAAAAGGCGCCGCATTAACCAGAGGTTTCAAAATATCTTAATTGTTACATAGAAACGTAAGATTCAGGTATTAAGCAAGGGCCTTCGTCGTTTTATATTTTTGTTATTTAAGAAAAATGTGTATGTATGGATTTTGAAATGGGATGGTTTTTAGTGCGACTAACTCTAATGCTATCAATTGTCTACTATGAATCCGGTAAATTAGTTATTATATCAGCATAAGAATTCATTCTATTCTCATTAACAAAGTAATTGAATCGAATTACTGCCACATAGCGCATAAATAGGACTTTTAAAAAGAAAATATTTTAAGTTAAATTTGTTGATGGATTAAGAAAATTTGTCCTTTAATATTGTGGGAGTGTGAAATAAGATTTCTCTCATTTGCATTTATTCCATTAATTTGTTTTATTTCAATTTATTAACTTCATATGATGTGCAGGATTGTATTGAACTCGAGTGTACTGCAATATACCAATCTCAGACTATATTAATGCTAACTGTTCACAATGAGAAATTTAAGCGATTTTAGTTTAGTTGCTCTCTGAACCTTTGACGATGTTCTCAAAACAGTTTTCTTCGAAGCCCAGCCTAATTTGTAATTACTACTTAGTGGATACGCTATTTGATCGGGAGTTTTTAAAAAGGTTTTATCGGTGTATATATTAAGTTTGCAATAGATAAAACTGTCTATGTAAACATTGCTTTTGAGACAAGTGTCATTGCTGCTGATAACTGAAATTTAGCTATCGGAAAAAACTAGAGTATTTTGTTTATTTTTTCTTATTTAGGGTGTTGTTACTTCTGCTTGCAGTCTGATTCATGAACTTATACGAAGGAATCCGGAGGAATATAAAGGATGCGTTTCACTGGCTGTCTCACGGCTTTCTCGGGTATATGTAATTTCTATTTGTATTCCTCATTTTGCTTTAAATATATCGATCACATTCCTTCAAAGTATATATTAAAATTCAATTGATTTACTTAAAAAATGAAAGATTTTATCTACATTTTTGCTGTCAAAAACTTCCAAAAATGTTCTACACTGTGGAGTGTTAGAACAAATGAGTTTGCGCCTAAAATTGTCATAATCGGCGTGGTTTAGATTGTATCCTCGTCAAGCAATGATCTCAATGACTACACCTACTATTTCATACCAGCTCCTTGGCTCTCTGTCAAGTTGCTTCGTCTTCTCCAGTTGTATCCTCCTCCAGAAGAACTGACAATTCTTTCTCGGCTTAATGAATGCTTGGACACAATTCTTAATAAAAGTGGAGTATGTTCAATTTTTCATTTATATGCATTTAAGATGCAGGCTTTATTCACTATATAATACTTAGCGTTATTCCCATCGGAAAAAACCTAAGGTATGCTCTCCTTTCTTCACTTTACATGAGGATCCTTTTTTATCTTCAGTAATATTCAACCTATATACAATCACCTTTTAATTAGAAATTATCGGAATTAGGAGTGGCATAAAACACGCTATATTCCCTTTAAAAAAATATTTTGGAAATATCGGTTCAGAAAAATGTAATTACATGTGTAAGATACTACTGAGATAGATGACAAATCAAAAGATGTTATCAATAGTTACATAAAAATGGAAATTTTATTCATTGGTTTTAGACCATAATAACCTCATACTTATGTTCAAAAACTTATGATTAGTTTTTCATCCATTTGATGTTAGAGTAAGGCGCTAACTTACGTTTTTGGCTCCCAAATCCATTAAAAATTATTCATTTTGCCAAACAATAACCATTTTGTACTTTCCAATCGATTGCTGTCTTTTGAAATTGCAGGGAAATAGTTAAAATGCCTGTTTGACGAAATGTTCGATTTATTCGAAATGAAGTCGATACGATTTGCATTTCTTCATGCCCGATTGACTAGCTAATTTAAAAATTCATTATTCGCTTTGTTGGCGTTTGTTTGGATAAATTTAGATTGTCTTCATCATCTCATTCAATGACATTCGTTGTAAATGCAATATGTGTGGATAGACGTCCTTTCTTCATTGGAATTTTAAATTTATTGTATGGCGAAAGATTAATTTCAATGGCTTTTCTCTAGTACAAAAGCTTTTCCATTAAGCAATTTTACGAGAACCTCTTTACTGGTGCATTCCGCCAAGCGGTGAAAATTATTTTCCTTGCTGGTGACGCTCAGCATTCTTATAAAACGTTAGCGTGGAAATAATTTCAATTTTAGTGCTAAGCGGTTTAAATAGTTCTAGGAGTTTTTCGCTTGATGCTTTTTCACTGTGAAGGACGTTATGCAATACATATATTTTTATAATCTCTCCAATTCGATGTTGTTTATTTATTAAACATCTTTCCAAATACACGGTTTTTCAAGAGAATTAAATTAACTTGTTTTTCCAAAAAACAGGCAGGAAGGTATCCAGCTTTTCTGTGCAGGAGTGTTTTGTAATTTGTATATCGTTTATAAAATTGTTCTGTTAGTGAACTTTCATATGTTCAATAACAAATCATTTTTAAATATATTACTCATCTCAAAAAATCTATATTTACTATCGCAATGAATGCATGGATTTCTACCTTACATTATTCATATTTATCAGAATACTAATTTTATTATATTTTAATAATGATTTCACAATGCTATAATGTAGTATGTGTTTATGTGTCTAACTTGAAACGAGTTGTTCTTATTCGACATTCCATGCAGTATATAAGATCTGCATTGCTACGGATAACTGAATTGCGAATCCAGCTGTCCATGCAATCGTTCGTGAAGGCTGACGGCATTTCCCAATGTGAAACAATGTACACAAATATCTGCAAAATGTGTATCCCATCATGTGATAGCGGAAGTAGCTCTCGCTAGGATCGCAGAACATCGCGTAGAGGAATGCAAGCGGTAGAAATACTAATATGTTCTCCATGTCATTTCTCTGTGCTCTTCTACTTCTTTCTACGTCTTCATCACGGCAAATTGTAGCTAAACAAAACTATTTTGCTGACAAACCAATATTTTTCATTTTAAAATAATTATATATATATATATATATATATATATATATATATATCACATTTCATTTTGCCTAGTGAATTCTATAAAACTTCGCTATGCAACGCTCAATGGAAGCAAAACTACTTAATTAAAATGTCTTACCATCTGGCATGTAAAAAGAATCTTCTGGTGTTGCAATCACTCGATTCTTCAAGCGGTAGTATGCTGTGATTAAGGGTAGAACCATCATCTTTAAGGCCAGGAGTCCGGAATATAGGAGAAAGTCATGAAGAACTGCATGTGACTCTATCATTTCTTACAATCCTAAATTTTAGGAAATTGTAATTTATATTACTGAATAATCATCCCTGAAAACTATTTGCTTGTGAAAGATAATATTGTAGGCTGAACCAACAATAGGCTTCCACTTACCGCAGTTTCCTTTTAAATTGGTTCTTGTTGTGCATTTTTAAATTGTATAGTTATCCCTAATGTAACAATTTAATATTAAATTTTAGATGGTTACCAAAATGTTACCACGTACTTTGAGTTGCTGCAAATACAATTAGATAGTGCCAACTTTCAGTAATTTATATATGCAAATTGCTAGTCATAAAACAATTGCAATAGTCATGAGTTGGCTTACGTTGAAAACTTGACTTAGATTGTTAAAACATTGGGTAAGCTAAATTATCGGTGCTTTCTTTTTCTGAAGCATTATTTACTAATGCGAGTATTCGTCCTTAAGTACTTTGTAAAATTCTCAATTAACTTAGAGCAGACTGTCCAACCTATATCCACCCGTTGTCGGGATTTCGGACGAAAATTTATTAATTCCCAAAATGAATTTTATTATCTAGAAAAGATATTTGCAAAAATCTTTTGTAAATATAAATCTATAGGTCATTTAATGCATAAGTGAATGAAAGAGAACCTACTTATTCCTCTATGATTTAATGCAAATTGACATTTTGCGGGTGAACAGATTAATACACTATTTCAGTTCTGTTCTCTATGTGAAACGAAACCGTTGGATTGTAAAGCAGGCTGTCTATAGAATATTATACTAATATTATTATCACTAATATTTGAATGCTTGCCATATTTATAGAAAATTTTTGCCACTCTACGTGTTTGAAAAAGAGAATTTAGCGAGGAGAAAGATCTGTATAAATTTTTTTACTCTCGCTTTCAATATCGGAATTTAGCATATTCCTACGGCGTTTGTGTCAGGATTTGCGATATTTGTTCCAAATTCCCAAATTCGGTATAGTTGAAAGTCTGACTTAGAGTATCACTTGAAGAGAAGATGTGTTTCATCTGCCTCAGTTTATCCAATCACAAATTTCTATATAAGTTTAAATCACTGTGAACATTTGGAATTATAATGAATATTATGTATGCATAAATTTATTTTTTGTGTTTACGCATATATTTAATAACATCTCCTTTCTGCTTTTAATGTTCTTACTTACGAGTGGATCTCACGAGTTTAGTCTCACAAAGCACTACTTTTTCGATTTGAAATTGATTTTTAATAATGTCGTCATTGTCTGCTATTTCATGCAATCTTTTAAAATAGTAGTGAATTTATTTTAACCACGGTGCTCAGAATTAACCGTTAGTATTTTTATATTTGATAAAAAATTTAACCCAAAGAAATTTTTCAAATAATTTATTTTTGAAATTTTCAGGTTGTGCAATTTATAAAACGTAGAACTGTGTTTAGGAAGCGATGAAAAGCAAAAAAGTGCAACATTCCAACGCCAAATATGCAGTTTTGTTTGAGGCGATCAATCTTATCATACATATGGATTGCGATCATGCGTTGCTCGTTCGCGCATGCACACAGTTGGGAACATTCCTTCAGAATCGCGAAACCAATCTAAGGCAAGTACAAAATTTTGGTTTTAGAAGGCTTTGGCTTTCAGGGATGGTTTTACAAAGTCAAACCTTCTTAATATTTCATCTTTGAAATATAATCTATATTTCCGTCCTTTCACAATAATTCCATATTTAGTCCTCTAATTTGAGATTTCAATGTTAATTAATGTAGTAGTTAATTGCTACTTATTGCTATTACTTAGATTCAATATTTTTGTAGTACAGATTGCTAAGCAATTAATTTAATAGAGAGTTTCAGGCAAATTCTGTTTTCAAAGTGGATACAGTTATCGCAAGACTTGTAAAAAAATGCATTGTTTTTTTACAGTTTTCTTGCGTTTTTAAGAGGAATTCTCTCCTAATTGTTCGTCAAGGAGGTAGACATTGGGTGTAAAAAGATCACATCTGAAATCTATCGTCAAAAAATGTCAGTCGTTTAGGGCGAACTACCAAACCAGTTGTAATTCACTCTTGAGATAAGACTACTTCGCGGAGATATATCTCCATGAAAATTGAATGGAAACCTGTGAGGGACTTTAATGATTGCCTGGTTGGTGTGGTGTTCATGCATTAGCAGCATTGCTCAATTTATTGCCTCGTGAGTAGTTATCATCACAGTGTGAATCCCAATAATTCTGATGACAATGCAAAATATCACCGAAGTATTGACGGCTTCCTAATAATTGTGGTGTATTCAGTGCTGGAAAATGTATTTATTTCTATTGAGCGCCGGAATTTATGTCGAAGGTGTATTCAACGTGGCAATTTTTTAATAAATGCAAATTAATAATATTTCACTCAAGCAAATTACCAAATCAACCTGTTCTTTTGTTGTTCACCATCGTCAGCGTCAGTATAATAGCAAAAAAAATCAAAAAATATAATTGTCCATAATATAAAAAGGATATTACAATTGCTTTCTCGCTTACAAAATAACTATAATATAATATGTATAACTTTAATTTTTAGGGTCACTTCTTGTCAGTTGGTTTTCAACATTTGTGTACATGACAAAGCATATTTTAGGTATTTGGCTTTAGAAAGTATGTGCAATTTATCAAATTCGGAGTTTTCTCACGAAGCTGTGAAAAAGCATCTCACCACTGTTGTCAACTCGCTTAAAACGGAGCGCGATGTCAGCGTGAGACAGCGTGCTGTTGATCTCCTCTACGCGATGTGTGATGGCTCCAACGTTGAGCACATTGTGGATGAAATGTTAACCTACTTAGAGGTTGCAGATTACAGTATCAGGGAAGAACTCGTAAGTAGACGTTATCACATTCATTTATTACAACAGACATTTTTCAACCCCTTTTTCATATTTGGATTAAATTTACTTCAGTTCTTAATGATAAAAACTGTACAAATGTTTGATAAATTGTATATAGTGTTGTAAGCAATTTATTTGCTTCTTAAGCTCTTATTACTTTTGACTCGTTCAATGATTGTTAATGGAGTTTTTCGTATAAAGGAAATTCGTGACAATTACTTATTCTCTTTGCAATCTATAAATAGCTTCTACATCATGTCAATCATTTCTTGATATTTTATGAAACTGTAAATCTCAGTAATAAGTAAATTTGCTAATTGATTCTCTCCTCAACTCTTATGGAAATTTCGGTCTAAATATTTAAGTCAACGATGCCAGAATGAAATCTGTCAGATGGCCAGATTGTTTTCAAATTGGGGACCAAATTACCGGTATAGTTTTGGCCTTAGTAATATTTTGTATTATATTATTTATTTAAAAACCTTCCAACCACTGATGTAACTGGCCCAAATGTGATTTTCATGTGGGGCACCACCACGACATCACTGCATTAAATGAATGTATATTAACGAGCTCATTGCTGTATTACATTTTAATAGATGAAGACAATTGCTATTTTCAGGTGTCGTCTTTCACTTCTATAGTTTAAACATATTTTCAGTTATCACCTTTAGTGTTTGTTTTACAAGATTAAATTCTTACTAATGCATTCAATTTAAAATTGAAAATTGTGAGTTTATTATAAATTGTAGTCACATTGCATTTTATGGCCTGAGAAATGAGCGGTGTTCTTTGCCGTTAATAGCTCGATGTGCATACCAGTTATGAGTAAGAAATTTATTCTGATTAGAGGCTTATTTACAGTGTAACTAAAGCAATGTTTTTCTGCCATGCTTCACATTTGATTTTGTTTTTCTAAATTTAAATATTGTATTCCGTCACTTACACTCCGTGAAAATTACTACGTTCAGTATATCAAGAGTTGTGTTTCTTTATCTATACTGCATGGTTAAACTTTACACTGTAAACAAAGAAATTATGCGAATCAGTATTATCCTTCTTCAATTACAGGATGATAGTTTCTTTTTATTTATCATCTTTGGTTCTTCGAAAACCAATATTTTTGTCTTTTCGTCTGCTATGTATAACTGCTTTGTGTTCGTTGGTCGGAGGAACATCCTGGAATGCCTGTGTCCAATCAGCAAAAAGTAGCTATTACAGGGACAAAGCTTTGAAATGCTAGTGATTTATAACTAGATTAAATTCAGATTGTTGTTGAATTCATACATTAGAACATGATCGAGTTTTTTAAGACCGCCTGTTTAAATCAATTTTTAGTCAGAGGGCCTTATATATATCCAACACTTCTTATTGTCACCAAACTTTGGATAATGCTATTTCCCTATTTTGCAGTGAGAATTCTTACAACATTAGAAATATAACCAACCAAATTTATATAATAATGCACCTCTACAGTAACATGCTCGATGAAATTTATTCATATTTACTATAAAAATGTCAGTGTGAATACAATGATCAAGAATGTAACTAACCTAATTGAAATACTGTGCATGACTTGTTTTCATTCAAATATAAACTTAGACATTACATATGACTAATATTCACCATAAGTATGTTTAGTTAAGTCAGTAAAATAAAATGAATGTTATATACTGTTGAATGTGGTTTCGGCTGAGAAATACTTAGCGCTCACTGATTAAGTTTAATAAATATATTTGTTTATTTTTTAGTTTAGAAAGTGATTTAGGTGCTGAAGGTTGCAATTCTCTCAGAGAAATATGCCTCCAATTATGGTTGGTACGTGGATACTATCCTTCGCTTAATTCGAGTTGCGGGCGATTACGTCAGTGAAGAAGTATGGTACAGAGTTATTCAAATTGTAGTTAACTGCGATGATGTTCAGTCATATGCTGCCAAGACAGTTTTTGAGGTATTGTACCCTATGTCTATACATGGTAGAGTTCATTCACTCAAAAATCTGTTTTCACTGAAAGAATTAATAGTAAATTGCATTATTTCAAAGCTTGTATACGTATAATTTTAACGTAAATATGAGTGATATGACGTTATTGGTTTTTAGGCGCTACAAGCACAAGCATGTCACGAGAATATGGTGAAAGTTGGTGGTTATGTTTTAGGTGAATTCGGAAATCTAATTGCTGGTGATCCTAAATCTTCGTAAGTGCTCTTCCACTAATTATGTTCCTTTCCATTCTAAGGCCTTAATGTTAGACATTTCTAATTGGAATATTTTGATATTTTCATGGGTTATGCTTTAGACCTCTGATCCAGTTCAATCTTTTACATTCCAAATATCCACTGTGCTCTCTTTCTACACGAGCCATGCTGCTGAATACATACATCAAGTTTATAAATTTGTTCCCTGATATCAAGAAATATATTCAAGAGGTAAGTGTGTAAATGCATGAAGTTGAAACTCATCATTTTATCATCTTTTTATCAATTTATCGAATGTAATTCTTTATAATTATTTTTCCTGCTTCAATGAAAACGATCCACCTAGAGGTGGAATTTGGGCTGGGCAGCTAGTGGAAGTAATTTTATAAACTAATACCTGTCATTTTTAGAAGCAAACGCTTTCTTTTTGCGGGGGAAATCGGAACAGGAATTCAATTAAATGGTGTTTAGTAACTACCGTAATTATATGAATTATGATACTTGTTTCTATGAAAAGTGTAGAGAATCTTAAACCACGTAACAAGCGTAATTTTCTTTACACTGCGTAAAGGACATGGTCGATTAACAGAGAAAAAAGTGCTCTATTTCTACCTCCGAAATCGGGTGAATTCAATACTTGATAATTGTATATAATTAGGTTCTAATGAGTGATGCAAATATTAAAAATGGTGACGTTGAATTACAACAACGAGCTTCAGAATACTACATGCTCTCCGCAATCGGCACAACTGAAGTGATGGTAAGTATCTACACTCGTCTATTCCAATATTGGCTCTTACCAATTATTTTATGCTATTCATTTTTATATTATTCTTGTTAATTAATGCCGCCATGTGTTATTAACGACAACTTGACACTTAATACATTTTTTTACATTTATTTGATTATTTATTAATAAAATCTTATAAATCAACATGCAAGTAATATACTGAAATGGATTGTAATATTTAAAAATTATAAGCTTTTCTTATTTTTTTAACTGTTTGTTTTGGGCCATAGTTCGAGAGTTCCTTGAAAAAATATAAAGTGCGTAAAAGTTACGAAACAATGAATGGTTTCAGAAGCCGAACTGAAATTTACTTAGTCATCAGTTCGGGATTAAGGAGTGGGCCCAGGGGCCTGAGCACCCACAAACTACTACTGAAATGAGGACCACCAACAAACTTGTTTTTTGAAAACAGTACTGTGATATCAAGTGGGTGGTGTGGCATTCTTCGTCCTTGCAGGGGCTGATATTGAGTGGGACAGGGATGTGTCCCTTTGATTTGGAAGGCATGTACAATGTCCCCCCTCTACGCCAATAGAAATTTTCTAATTGTTTAAGCAAATTTCGATATTCTATAGTTAAAGAACATTACTAACTTTTAGAGTTGATTAATTAATTATTAAAGTTCGTAAAAGTTAGCGAATTTTAGCTTTGAATAAAGTTCGTAAAGTGGAACTTTCGAACTTTGTTTTGGGCACAATAATAACAATAAGATCTCAAGAGTATGTATACAAATAATTTAAGACTAATAAAGTAGGAATATTTAATAAAAATGTATTTGTAAGCCAATTGGTTTTTAGACTTGGTTTATTTCCGTCAGGGTGGGAAACGGATCGATCCGACTCGTGAGTCAGAGAAACACTTAGGTGGATTCAGGTTACTTGTCATTTATAAATTATAATCGTTAGAAACGAAGAACATTAACAGATTTAAGGAACAAATATTTGAATCTTTGAAATCCTTGTAATTTAATTAGTTTGTTGCGTCAGTGTTACACGGATACTGTCGATTCGGGTCATGGGTCACTGTTATGTGAGCTGGTAACAAGAAGTGACCCCTTACCCACCCTGGTTTCGGTGATCAGTTATACGTTTGTTTGTGAAACTATCGTCTTAGCAATATCGATTTGGGGATGTTGAAGTTACTGATCATTTTATTGTAAGCAGTTATCTTGCAGTTAGTGAGGAACTCTTTCTAAAACAACCCCTCGCACATTGTATTGAAGTCTAAATTTTCACCTAGGATGAACGTTGATTAAGTTGATAAGCACTAAAATATTTGCGAACTTTTAAACTCCGTTAATTGTAACATTATCGCATTTGCAATTTTGCAACATATACTTCCTTTAATTCCAAAGAGGAAGCTGCACAATATGCAAGCCTTGTGAATATTGGGCTACCATACTTATATTATGTTGTGGATTTAAGTTTCCTACGGTTTTTTTATCTCTGTCCCATTGCTGTGTATGTAAATTATAACAAAATATTTAATTTTGCCTTCTGAATTACGTCATTTTTGCGAATATATATTTTGGCATTTTAGGCAACTGTTCTTGAAGAAATGCCCAATTTTCCTGAAAGGGAATCGTCGCTTTTGGCGACGCTAAAAAAGAAAAAACACGGCACCTCTCAGTCAACTCAACCATCAGTTCCAGAGAGACCACCGCGCAAATCACAGATTAATGGTGAAAACACCCCAGAAAATTCTTACTCGCCTACTCCTGTCACACAGGTATTGTTTCACAATTTGAAAGTTTGTTCGAGAAGTCATTATCTTCTACAGCAATTTTAATATCGTCAAAATCTAGGAATAACATCCAATTTTTATCTATCAACATCAATTTCCATTTCGTACAAAATGCTGTTGGGTTAACAAATTACGTTTGATTTGACTTCTGCAGTCAGTATAATTTTTAATTTTCTAATCTTGAGTAAAACATTCTTATTTTTGCATTTCACAGCTCGCTGGTATCGTGAACAATTGCTCTTTGGGTTAATTGAATTTGAGCTGTCTACTGAAAATAGATTATACATGTGTTTGGTATGGTTTCTATCATTTTCTAAGCCAACTTATCAATACATTGTCACCAATTTTCTAGCGTTTCCCTCCATTGCATAGAAATAAGTACTTTGTAAGTATTTTTCATCTCAAATTTTCAAACTTTTGTTCATTTTTAAGATTTTTTCAGGTTCCAGTTTTTTATAATTTGTGTGATAGTGGTAGCTGTTGACAATGAGAAGTGGAGCTTCAGATCTATTTGAATTATAGCCCTGTTGCAGTAACATGTTGGAGCTTTGTAAAAAATTGATTACTTTAAGTATTTTTTGGGTTAAAAGATTCATTTTCAATTATTTTACCTGGGAATTGAATCTTCATATGTGACCTGATTTAGTTCATAACAGCGCTTTATTTATAAAATTGGTAGTTTGTGAAAATAGTTAAAAAGCCATTTACGTCCCACGCCTTCCAAATCTATGAATTGTAAAGAATATTAACTAGTTTCTTTTAAAATGAATTCTATGCGCAATTAGTAAATTAATTTATCAAATATTGTTTCACCAGTTGCTTTCGCTATGTTTGTAAAACAGCATTCGTATACAATTTTTCGTAATTAAAATGCAAAGTTCTTTATCCAATTGGTATAAGCAACCTTGTGTGAAATTAATTTTCTTTTCTGTTTTTCTTGGTAAAAAATTTAGCTATGATAGTTTATGTTGAATGTGGAATAAAGGTTGTCGACGAAAGCGTTTTCGACATTCAATTTTGAAGTTGAATGCATTTAAAATATTGGAGAGCTTTTTCCTGGATTGACTATTTTTTCAGTGTTTTCCAACATGAACGAATCTGTCGTTTGCAGTACATGGTGATGCAGACCCTAATTTTCACTTTAATTTTGTGAATCATGCGTAAAATTCCGCAATCTGGAAAAATAATGTTTTGTTAATTGAATTTGATATGCGCGCACTATGTTTTGTTCACATGCTTTGTCGTAAACAACATTACATAAATTATGTAATAACGTCATTCTAAATTCATTTGCATTTCAATTTAATTATCACTGTTTAGTGAGCTCTCATTCATCAGAGTATTTCCCCTTTAGTAGTGGATTTCTATTTTCTAGGGCGTTATTCTTAAATTCTTATTCAATGATGATTTTATTATTCTAATGCCATACTGGTGATTCTGCCAGATGTGGATCCGGACGACATTTTAGAACCCAACCCTATTTGCTCACCACGGACTCGAAATGAACATTTTAATCAGATTTCATCTTGAATTTCAAAATTTCTTTAAATGTGTTAAATGCATAAAAAAATTAAATTCTCATTAAATTTGTATTTCAACATTTAACATTTTTTGATACGTTGAAACAAATAAGTTTTGTGGGAAATTTTATCAATTAAAATTATTGCACTAAATACAAAATTTGTTTTTCGTCCTGAACTCGACTCGTTTGCTTTCAAAATCTCAACCCGAAATGATCAGATGCGACTTAACCCAATTCCTCCTCTGAATTCTTCTGTGGTTTTTTCATGCAACATTTTTGTAGTAGAAATTTCTACGATTTGTTTAGAATATTTTCTGCAAAAGTGGGAGCTGACATTGTTTACCGGTAATTTCACAATCACATTTGCGTAAAAATTATAATCTAATATGAACATCCTTATGCATGTATTGAAATATTGTGATGCAATAATTCTGTGATCAGCACTGTTTGGGAATTCATTATTGCTACCTAACTAACGCCTTTATTAGTTTGGGCATCGTGTGGCTTAAGTAAATACAGGGTGGCTCAGCCGACCCTTGACTTGAAGCACTGTAAATAATTTTAATATTTTGCTCGGACTTCGGAAATATTTATATAATAAAATGTGGTTTTCTACTTGAATTAGAGCATCAAATATAGGATTTTGAATCTGAGTACAAGGAAAACGGCCGCTTCCAAAGCCCTGGTGATTGCGCTACGCCTAAACTTACAGAAACAAACGACTTCTCATGAGTTACGCTTAGAACTGTGAATTGTGTAATTATGACATATGTCGTGTTTCGTGTCTTTGATCAAGTCATGTATCGAGATAAAGATTCCATTTATTTTGAGTTGTTTAACTGTGCATACCATTCCATCATCGTTTTGTATTCATCAACTAGTTTATTTTCGAAGCGCTTTGGTTTCTCATTAGCACATCTTCATTTTACCATTATCAAACGTGTGTAGTTTAGAGACATCCAATATTGCCGTCCTACAGACGGGTATGTTAACACTAACGTTTTTATTTCTTCATTTTTCTAAGGTTTTGTGATTATATGTTTTTGTTTTAATGATCAGTTTAGTTCTATTTACAGTGAGATTGGTAATTTTTGTTTATTACCGTTTTATATTTGTTTGAATTAATGCTAGTCCATTGTACATTTATAAACTTTTATAACTGCTTCGGAAAATCGAGTTCACATAGTTTCAGCTATTCACAATTTTTCATATTTTAATTAAATGTACAGTGGATCATTTTATATACATATTAACATTATAACAAAATATTGTAATAAACTCATTTTAGAGTCCACCCCCTCCACCAGCTTCCGCTGATCTTTTGGGGTTAGGCGATTTAAATCCTTCTACAACACCAATTGCACCCGCAACTACGTCTCCAATCAAAGATTCTCTTCTTGATGATCTATTTGGACAGGGTAACTCTGATTTAAGCAATGGTTTTGGAGGGAATAGTTTTCCTCAAAGTTCTGATGAACCGACACCTGGTGCTCTTGAGAATTATAATTCGTTAGTATTTTTGGTTATATTATTATAATTCGACTCAAAGTATTGGGCGTTTCCGTGGCAATATCAAGCCTGTTAAAATTAAAAATGATTGCAGATTTTCTTTAAGCCACTATTTCGATTTTGTGTATTTGATATTAGTACCTGGAATTCATGTGTTTTTCGAATCACTTTGTTCTATTTTCCATATAGTTTATGTTTTTACTTCAAAGTAATAAGGTTTAGAATTAGTCGTGATATTTTCAAAACTCAAGTAAGATAGTTCCACTTTTATATTATTTTTTTTAGAAAATAAATTTGAAAAATCCTTCACGCCTGTTCTCTATCGTTACTGCGAACTTTTCATTACTCCATCAGTAAACTCAATTGTCTGTGACAGTAACACATAATTCAAGCTGTGACTTCATCAATCCATTCAACTTCATCCAACAATTTTCAGCAATTTTAAACCTACATTATTTTAAGAATCTTTTTTCTGTTAATATTGTCTTTTTGTTAATATTTTTCAAAAATTTGTTTGGTTTGAAATTATTAATTTTTTGTAAAATTATAAACCTCAACTTTATTATGGAGCGCAACGTTTAAGCATTACGATAGAAAAAAAATTTTTTTCAATAATTTTTTTTTATTTTATGAAGTATTCTACAAAGAAAATTGACCTAATAATGTAAATATATCATCAATATAGTTTCATTTTAAAGCCACTTAGTACAGCCAACTCATATAATATGAATCTTTTTTACTTGTTCCATTAATCTGAATGTTTACTTTTCACATTATTTTATGCAGATAATGTCATAACGAATTGTTGAGAAAACACAAAAAAATTCGCTTCCATTGTTAAAGAGCCGAGTTTGAGCACTGCATTGGATATACAATGAGCCCAAAACGAGCCTTTGTTAAGCCAAACAAATTTGTAGTTCTGCTTGCTAATTAGATTATGCAGATTTTTTTTATTTTTTCATTCAATATACCCTTTTTTATAATAATATTTTAAAATGTTTATTAAATAATAGGAAGAGCAATGTAAATAATTCTGAGTGCGCAATATTTTTTTAAAAATAATCGAGCTAAAACGAACCTCATTGAAATGTTCTGTTTGACGAGCCAAGCTTAAAATTTCGGTTCCTTGACAAGTCTGCTTGCAGCAGCTTTACTGCGTGTTGGGCGTTTGAACTCCGATTTCTGTTCTCTAGATTTATGTTTTAACTTCAATTTGTTCGCTTTTTAAGATTTCTAAATCAAAGTATTCAAACAGTAAAATTGGTATTTCTATCAATACTTCATCTAGCATTGATCTAACACATGTCCCTAAAATATAAATGAATTTAATAAAATGGGCACATTGGTTATTGTACCAAAGTCCAAACAACTATTTTGCCATTAGGCATATCCTGAATTGACATTGTTCATGCATTAGAGTGAAAATAGTGGTATTTGATTTAAATCCAATTAATTATTTTTAAATACAATGGTTAGCGTTAGGATTCATAAATAACATTTTAAATGTGATTGCAATAAGTTATCTGTCAAAATTAATTTTTTTTTATATTTGTCCATAAATATAATTGTACAATTTAATTTTTAACACATATGCATAGATTTGAAGTTGTAAGTGATTATGCATTGATTCAATTTTTTCCGATGGGCAGAGAACTCTGTATAGTGCATAAAACCTCGCATATAATTCAATTCTTCACTACAATATAAATTATATAAAATTTTATGTATTAATTTACACGATTTTTATCATATTTTCATTGTGTAGGCTTTTAAATAACGCCACAGGCAGCGAATTACAAATTATCGTGCTATTAGTTGATTCGAGAGGAATTGAACTTGGAATTCTAATTTCCCGCGAATTGCGAATTCTTTTGTAAACAAAAATCTGAGAAACCCAATTCTGGATACGAAGATATTCAGCATGTCGCTTTTTTCTATAATACTTTAGAAATAGAAGTGTTTCCTGTGAAACGCTATTATTTTTCGTAGAATATATAGTACATGGGGAGAGCGTTTTGAACTAATTCCCCAAATTTTGCGATTATCAAGGACAACTTAAGATATCTTTAGTTGTCCTTGCGATTATCTAGTTTTTGTTTTGAAACTATTGCAAAAGCTTCGATTTTCTTCAAAGGATTGGCTCATATATAATAACTACCCAGCCGTTTTAAAGTTTCATCTTAATTAACTTAATCATCAATTGGACAGAATAAGGCAATTTTCTATTGGCTTGAAATCAGTGCATTGACATGTATTACCGATATACGATATTATACACGAAATTTTCAGTAACAATACACGAAAAAGGCTGAACACTACTTGAAAAATCGTGTATTTCAAATCGTATAACGTGTATTGTAGAGCTATCCGTCATTCATTGTCCTTCAATTTATTGCATGGCAAATTCAAGCATAAATATATTATTTTCAGTAATTTTGTTGAAAATATCCCAGGCATTTATCATTAAAAGGTGTCCAGCAAATTGTAAAATCCAGCTATTCGCCGTCTTCGTGATGCTGCTTTTGTGGACATAGACTTCTACACATTCCATCCAACCTATTCCACACTACAAAGCATTTTCCGGTTTCTTCCTTGGATTACAATTATTAGGTTCCACAGCATGACGATCTTGTGTGGACAGTAAAAATAATCTATATCTAATTATTTTAAAAATGTTGTTCTAATGATTTTGTTATTTCCAGCATGCAGTGGTACATTTGAACGTTTTTCTGCTTGCAAATTCAGATTTGGCGACAGACGAAGCACCATTTCTCCTAAAAATTTGGAAGCTTTAGTTCACATTTCATTTAATGAATAAATTGTTTGTTATTTGAAATGTAGTTTCTAAATACACGAAAAATACATGAAATACAAAATTTTTAAATGCACGAAATACCGATACACCATTAGTTCAGATACACGAAATAACGATACATGACAAAGGCGATACATGTCAATGCACTGCTTTCAATGCGAGTCATAAGCTCAAACAAGCTCTGATGATAAGCATTTGTACAATGAAATGAGGTTTTATTACCTGAATCGTGTAAGAAAATCTTCAACAGAACGAGGAAAAGATTTCACGTCCTTCAGGGCCCATTTGTCTTTCTTTAAACTAGGAATGTTTTCCAAACAGTTGGAAGACATATACAATTCAACCCGTGTACCTAGAAAATAAAATCCCAGAACCATTAACGAGCTTAGACCAATATCAATTGCGCCTATGTTATCGCGCTTTTTTGATTGAATTCTTTCTGGGAAATATGTATCTATTTCATATCAAAACTGCATATCATATCTTTATTTTTATTTATTTGCGAAAAAGAGGTCAACTCTTGTGCGTTTATTATAATGCTTAAGGATGTTTTTAAAATCAAAAGAAATTCACGTTATTGTTAAAATTACCCCTTAATATGACAAGCATTTGATATCGTGAGAACCATAATATATGGATTAAGCAATTGTGATCCTCCATTCAACCTGTAAATCATAGTTTCCTCTTGCTGTTTTTTGCTGGGAAGTATTACTTCATTAGTTTTAAAAGTAAGATATCTTTGAAAAAGATCACCAAATTGGGAGAGGTCCTTTCTTATTTATATTTCTATGAATGGCATATATTTACATCAGTTTTTTTTGTTTATCTTTAGTGGCTTTTACATGTGACATTATTTCCAAATACATACTTGGGTCATGTACAGAGTGGCAAACTGGTCACATATTTTGACCCAAGAACCGATCCGAGCAATTGTGACCCATGACCCGTTCCCACCCAGCCTTTTCTTTGACTCAACCCGCGGGTTGGGTCGATCCGTTTTCCACGCTGTCCATGTAATAAGGTCTCTGAATTATTGTAATTGAAATTAACTCATGTGAAAAAATTATTTTCAAACTCCAAATTTTTGCAACATTGTCTTCATAAACAGAAATATTACGATCACAATGTTCATGAAGAGAAGTTAGCTTAGGTTTAAGCTTGTTTGCTGATAGACGTTGAAACACTTACACTGACTTCAATTTCACTTTTTCATTATTTGAGCGTTTAACATTACGAAAAATATTCCTTGAAGATTTAAAGTCAATCGTTCACACAGATTAAAATCAGGGCTGGGTGGACTTTGTTTAATTAAGTCATTTGTCATCGCTCTATCAAGTAATGGTGTTGTCAACAGTATAAGGCAGAGTGTTATCACGCTTAATCCCTTTCAAAATTTGCAGGAGTGGTAGATCAGCATTGAGAAGCCACGTTTCACTTGAATAATGGGATTTGAGAAGCAACTTTTTGAATATTTTCTTCTAGTTAACTGCTAGATGCGTTCTCCTTAATTCAATGTTTTTTCGTTATTAACTGGACATTTGACACCTGGAGAGTAATCAAATGTCGTTTTTTCTCATTCGTCAACTACACTTACCTCAATTTATTGAGTTCACTCACTCATATGTGTGAGCAGCTTCATTCTGAGAACTTATCAAATTTCATGTTAAACATTTTAGGCAATTGTTATTTTATAGGCTGATAAGCATTATCTCAATTTCAAAAGTAACACCTTGTTGCGATACGCATTACTTCCACACAAAACGTAGTGAAAACTAATTTTTTTACTATTATATTCATGTCAAAGCGAATTGCTTTTTAGCATTATGTATTTCAGATGCGTTCATCGATGATTCTTGTCTAATTTAGATTTGTTCTAAAAAATACCGGAGTTCTGTATGAAGATGACTATTTGCAAATTGGAATAAAGTCAGAGTTCAAACAAGCACTTGGTAGTTTTTTAATATCTATTACTTAAAAATCACCATTATTTTAAATGCATACATTGGGGTGGAAATTTCTCTTGAGGTTCACAACATTTTAGGCAACTTGTTAAATTAATGGGAAATTGTACTTTCACGATGAATCAGTAATAATTGTATTGAAATTTCATTGTATTAAAAAAATCGTTCCCCATAGTGCATAGTATAGTAGAAATCAGATTGTTTGTGGTTTTTGTTAAATTTTGGAACCAATATAAACTTCAAATCCGTTTTTTAATATTCCCCTTTTTAGGCCGCATATCTATTTTTTATGGAAATAAAACTGATAGACCTTTAACGGACTTCAAACCTTCGTGCGAATTGCCTGGAATGCTGTCCTCAAAGCTCTCTGTAAATGTGAGTATTTGAAATCTGATGTGTCGCTTCCTTCACTAAATTTATTTCCTAATTCAAATAGATGCTGAATAGCGCGACTTTGCTAGTATTTACACTGGATGTGTATTTTTTATTTCAATTATTGTTTACCAGCTGCTTATGGCGGATGAAAATGATGTAAGCTTTATCATTGCATGTGTTTACCCATGTGATGTTTAGAAATCTCTGAGTCCTATTTAGTATTTTGCACGTTAATTACAGGTGTTCGAAAAAGTTACTTTGCACGCTGCTTACAATGTGCATGTATTGTTAAATCAAATTAAGTTTTTAACTCAATGTGTAACTTTCAGTTCGACTCCCCAAATCTTTGCATATCTATAATTCAGAGAATGCTTTGCTATCCGAAATGATTATATTTCGCACTTGATAGAATCAAGTTGTCATGTGGTTCTCCATGAAAGATTTCCGATCGATTAAATTTTGGTGTTTTCGATCACCTGTATATTCTACCCGTTTACATGTACTGCATGATCCCTGTTTTACCAGTCAACTTGCAAATTCAAAAAAAGAAATTTTTTGTTTTAGGCCAAGCTCTGTATTTAGACTTTTTATAGTTTTGAATTTATTTATTGCCTGCTATGCCACTTTAGTGGTAAAACATGTTTTATTCCCACCGAGTTATATAACACTTATTTCAATCTCAAATGATCAATTTAGTTCCGTACTGCTCCTTTAACCATAGAACCAGGGTCTCAACTCCAGCAAGTCGCTGATGTTCGTTGTTTGACGGAGTTCACAGAAAAGCCTATTCTCAAAGTTTCATTCAAGTATGAGTTTTGCATTCCTGCATTCGTAGAATATCTGTTTTAGTAATCGTGTTAATTTACACCTGTTCTTACCAGTTAGTTTTAACAAGTTCTGTCAACCAATCAGTCTAGAAAAAGATGAATTTTTCACCAAGTGGAAACAACTAGACAAGTAAGGCATTGCATTACTACCTTATCTGTTTTATGTGAGGGCAACAGTTGACTTTGTGGTTAATAAGTCTCTTCACAGTTGTTCCTAGTCAGTGTTATCACTAGGCTTACTGCTAAGTGAATTGCCTGTGCTATTCATTTTCAAAAGTTAAGTTGAAAACCACAGTGCTAGTCATATATAGTTAACAAATATCAAAAACAAATCCATTTAATATATTTAATAACATAAAAAATTTCCCGACCTTCCTATTGTTTAATTGCAGTAGCTATAATTAAACTATTATATAATTCAATGAAATGCATCACATTTACACGCATATAATAATATGGACATTTTTTAAATGCACACATTCCTATTAATCTGATGCAATAAAGTTTAAAGTATAATAAGTATTTTTGACTTGGATTAATTATATATAATGGTTTAGGTGATCAAGACTCTCATAAGTAAACAAAAACGATTTCATACTGGAAGTACATTTACGGGGGGTGTTGACCAGATAGTGATACTGAAAAACTTGTTTATCATTCTGGCATAAAAAAGAATTTAGAACTGTTAACATTCCACGATTAGGACGTTCATGTATGCTTAGCGCTCACTCTGTAAAACAATTGGCTGTTATTTCAGAACATCTTCAGATCTGCGCCTTGAGTGTTCATTGGTAGATTAAGTTTTTACAAAACAATTTAACAGTAAAGTGAGAGCATAGGCAAAAACAATGTGAATGGAACAAAGAGTAGGGAGTGTTAGAGATTGGCGAAAAATTATTTTTACTGAGGAATGCAAAATTGAAATGATGATTACATGTTGAGAATTATATTCCTTAACCAAAAGGTGAGAAAAAGTATAACAAAAACACACTACACTTATGAAAAGTTCCCAACTTCAATAAAGGTTTGTGGAGGAATAAGAGAAGAGACGAGAGTGCTGGTAAATTGTAAAAAGTCTGTGATTCAGCACAAACACCAATGTCTTTCGCATGTTGTTTTAACACAAATTTGTTTAACCCTATTTGTTTTCCAGCAAGATGGGCATCATGTAATACAACCCACACCACAAAAGCTTGCTTCACAAAGAAAATAATAAGATGCTTATCACTATGGTTTGCGCAAGACCTCGATCTTTTCCGATCGAGAATATAAGAGATGTTAACTAGATTTTCTTTGATCAAAACTCAAGTAATATTTAAGGAAGTCAGTAGCAGTAAATGTTATTTCAGAGCTTGCTTGAAAAAACCCTTTTTGTATAAAACTGAATTTGTAATAGGTTTGAAATGTACATCAATATTTATCTTCGTTGTTATGGTAACTAGATTTTCAATTAGTTTCGCATCATTGAATATCAGCATTAAGAATGATTTGCAATAATAGGAAAGCGGCCTCCATCTCCGTTTTAAATACATTTTCATTTGGAGAGAATCGCTTTGCTAAATCGAGTGTCGTCGCAACCAACAATCACCGTTTTGATAATTGACGTATGATGAAGTGAGAGTCTCTTATTGTTTATCCGTAAATTAGTTTTAACAATGTATGACAAATTGAAACTTATTTGCAGTTTCCGTTAAATTCGCCATGATAATAAGAAAGGAAGTTTCATCTCTCTTTTTGATGTGCATTTTTACTGATTTTAGACTTCATTTGCAATGCGCAAATCCATTATAATTTGAAAGCAAAATATGTGTCGACGTTAATGATTTTTTAATCAATTTCTCACAATATCAAGCGTTCATAGCATTAGGGCGGATGCAGCAAATTATCTTAGGAGGGGCGCTCTTTTCACGGTCTTAAAAATTGAAATAATTATTTAACCTGATACACCTCTGCATAAGTTGTTGATAACAGTCGGTTCGCCGCGTGTGCGGTAGTCTTGCACTTGTTCGATTTTAATAACTGTACATAATAAAGATGGCGCTAGTTTTAAGGGGGCGATCGCCCCTCTGGATTCACCACTGCATAGCGTCAGGTATAATTTTATCTATCGGTGTCCTTTCTCATGCTTTTAGAAGGCTTTATTACTAATGACCATATCGCATAACATCCTTAAAAAATCAATATTGTCAAATTCAGAATTTTTGTCCTTTGTGCCTTGCCATAGCTAAATTTCTGTATTCTCAATGTATTTCCTAGAGTTTACTTTAATCTATGTTTATTTGTTTATATCAAGCCTAAGCTTTAATAAAAATTGTTTTTTACAAATAATCCCGTTGTTTTGACAATTTGATCTAACCACATTCAATCGGTTGTATAATTTATATTGAAATATTATTCATATGAATGCATAATGTGTTTAGGCCTGGGCTTGAAAGCCAAAAAATATTCCAAGCAAATAATGCCATGTCTTCTTCATTTATCGCTGAAAGAGTAAGCTATTTTTACCCATTAGTCGTTTTTAATTTCCCGATTTCGTATATGAGCATTTCAGTTGTTAATGAACGTTTTTTGTCAGTATATGCAAGCCATATAATGCCCTGAATCTTTTTATCTACAAATTATAATCCATTTAATTCATCTGTTGAACTGTTTTTAATAGGTGTTAAAATTGAAGTGTTCTGTAGTTATCACAAACAGGATCACGTCACTATTTGCAATATATATCAAAATTAGTAATCTCTATAAATACCTTGAAAAGCTAGAATTGAGTATTTTCAGGCTTCAATAGAGTAAATGCATATTTCATTTAAGAGAAAACATTTGATATCAGATTGTGTTGTTTTAAAAATCTGAAAAATTTCATTATTCAGTAAGAGCACCCTTAATAGAAGCCTGGCCAATTATACCACGGTTTGTTCTCAAATCATTTTGAACTGAACTTTTAATGGAAATCCAATCGATTCAGGACTCTGTAAATAATGCTTGTTTAGTTGAAGGCTATCTGCTTGTCTCCTTTGCCTAATATTGATCCGAATCCAGATAACTTTATCTGCGCTGGAATCCTTCACACTCAGACCACCAATATAGGAGTACTTTTACGCTTGGAACCAAATCGAGTTACAAATGTATGTGAATACTTCTATTTTGATTGTGTGTTTATAGAATTCTGTACTCAACAGTAATTATTTCAATATAATTCGCACTTTGACTATCGCACTACTTATAATTTTGTAAGTGCAAATTGGTTTTCTAATTAGAGCGAACAGAAAGGGATTCTATATTCAAAACAAAAATCAATATTTTTGTAACCTGAGAGCCTTGTTTCCCTTTACCAGATATTTTGTTAATAGCAAGTTATTACTGAAATTGCGATGATCATTTTTTGGCTGCCCTTAGTGAATATTCAGGTGAACTAACATTTTGTAATATTTAACCCACTTATTCAGTCAATCTTAACTTTTGAAAGTCCTTTCATTAAATTTCTGGAAACTCTTGTTCATTATCATACTCCGAAATGCTTTTCGAATGATTGCTTTCAGATATTTAACTTTAGGGGCGTGGATTAACTAGGTTTTCCTTTAATCGGGTTTACAGTCAATATTCGAAAACATTCAGATCTGGAGAGAACTAATTGTCCTTCGAAACAAAAATAACAGATTCTCATTCAGGTGAATCTGGACCGGTTTTGCTCTATATCTTTGTGCATTATAGAATCTACAAATCTAGCGCAATCAAAATTTTCAAATAGTGCACTGTGTTGGTTTTCTGTAGCTACTCATGAAATGATCAGGCATCAACTTACCGTCACTTATCAAGTCTGCAAATACCAATACAGACGCACAATTTTTGTAATGCGTTGTAGGAAGGGCTTCAGAAATCTTAGTGGTAATAACTCCTCAACAGAGAACTTTTCTCAAAGAAAATACGAAAGTGTCCCTTTTTCTTGATATGAATAAAAGAAATTTCGCGTCATTTAATTTCGATTGACTTTAGGATCGCCCTATTTATGACGTCTTCTCGCGTTCTTTGGGTCAGTTTTGACATCGATGTGTTGCATCAGTTTTTATCTCTATGTATTTAATTATATGCACTTTTATTCATTATTTGCATTTATATATTTTTCTGCCTATTGGACATTTTCTCGACCATGGTTATTACAGAGTTTTAGCTCGCTTTCTGAACCTCTAGATGCACCGCAATATCAAAATCGATTGTAAAGAGAATCCTCCGCCATCAATTACTATATGAATCTGATATATTATACTTATACACCAGGTCCATTGCTGAGGTCTCAAATGATTTTTACAGATGTTTACCTTTTCATTGAAAAATTACAGTAAAATCTAATAAAAACACTCTAAATAGTTGACCCTCGATTGTCTGCCACCCTCTTGTTTTTTTGCTAGTTCAAATGGGCAAGATATAAAATTGTCACCTACCACATCCGCTAGCCTCCTATGGCGGGAGATAATCGAGGGTTAATTTTATATAAATTCAATAATATATAACACTACAAGCTATCAAGTTTCATGAAACTCAGTAAACTATTTTTTCACGGCACTGACTTCAAAAATGCTATGGACATGTTTTCAACATAGGCGGCTCGTGCGTGTAAGCAAGGCAAGCACTGCTTGCCCAATAATTTTTTAATAAATGAATTTCATTCTTAATTGCATGAATTTATATCTATACAAATGTACAAATAATAAATTATTAGTTTTGCTTTAAAACAACATTCAAGAATCAAGTAATAAATCAATTGAATTAGGAAATAATTCCTTACGATTTGCTTTAAAAATAATTGAATGATTGCGCCACAGCAAGCAAATGCCTTTTTGCTGTACCTATGTACCTACGCTCGTTCAAACAATTAAATTATATCCGTTTTCTTCAATTCATCGCGCGAAGATTTAGTTAGCAAAGCAAGGACTCCGCTCATTGCTTCTCATTGAAATATCTCCGTTGTAAGGCTAAGGTTAGACTACGTGATTGGTATCAAGAAAAATTACGAAACCCTTCTCATCGCTAATTATTTCAGTGGTTAGATGTGCGATTTTATCAAAATGTGACAGATCACGCGTGACTTATCACATAGTCTAAACGTAGGCTAAAGAACCACGCAAATAAATTTTAATTCAATACAATAACCCAAAAGTAACCATGGTATTTATTATTTAAATTAATCAGAAACATTTACATTCAAGCAGTACCAGAAACAAAAAATATATTTGGTATATAATTTTTTCGCATTTATTACCTCATGGATTCCTTGTACAATATTTTTTCTTTTACAGAATTTAGGAAATTAATAACAATTGTGAATTAAAGACGAATATTTTCTACGAATGTGCTACCAATTCATTCAAACAATCAAATATAACGTGGATATTTTAAGGTGATAGATTTGGAAATAAATTTTAAAAAATTTTGAGCAACTTAAATGTAATTTTTATCAGCTGCCATTTTCTAATCGAAGTTTCTCAATCTTGAAAAAATTTAGAATTTATCTCAAGATTTCTATCATCAACATGCCTTCAATAGTAACAATCGACAAAATTCTTATTAAATATTTTGAAATGCACGATTTATTTACCGCATTACCAAAAATTTGTAAATATTTGAAATTATACAAACTATTGGATTTTGATCACCGTCTTGCAGAACGATTATTTTCTGTTTAAATAAATTTTTAATTGTTTTTTATGTACACTATTTTGATTACATAAAAAATATTTGCTTACCAAACTTTTGCATTCACGAGCCGCCACTGGTTTTCAATCACATTTGCTTCCCTATATGGGGATTTGGAGTTAGGGTGCCAACGACGCCAATGTTTTTGGTTGATGAGGACCAAGGAGTGAACTTTGTTACTTATAACCAATTTTGAAATTATACTTTTAAGCTTTGTGTATGAGCAACATGTTTGATTAATTCCTGAATAGATTTCATATGCGTGTGATTCAGCCAGGCTGTTTTTTATCATATCATGTTAGCTGCTACAGCTATAATTTGTTTGTGCTATCTTTGCAAACTTTGTGTATCACGCATAATATTTTGCATTTATTCAATTTATTGGTTTCCAATATTTCAAAATTGTGTTTGCAAAATTTACACCCTCTTATCAAGTTTTGTATTTTTCAGTAAGTGCGTTGCCAACAGAAACTGAATCTAATAAAGTTTTAAGTTCAATCTTCTGTGTTTAGATGTATCGTCTGACCGTTAGGTCTCTTAAGAAGAGTGTTTCTGAGCAAATATGCACCCTTCTTTATAGTCACTTTTAGTTGAGATTCTAGCCAAGCAGTGAAGAAATTGCAATGTAGTCGCTATATATTTTGTAGTTGCTATATTCATTGTTTACAAACACCTGCATGACACCAGCCGATTGTAACTGTCCCGAATGGCTGTATAATCAAAGGTGTTTCGGTGCTAAATGTAGTTATTTATATGATAGATGATAATTATGCTTTGCAAATGATAATTTTTGAATGCGTTTTTTGTTATTTTGAAATAGGTGTATGCATGATAATTTGAATTTAACTTTTGTAATATGTAAAAATTGTATGGTATAAAATGAATTTTTCTAGCTATGTTTTTAATTCTATTTCAAAATCTTGAATGGTTATAAATATATAATGTTTAAAGTATTTTCTTAACATATATGTACATATAATTAACTAAATGCTCGCTTTATTTTACATTTGTTATTTGATAAAAATCCAAAAATCGACGTGTATACATGTACTTACAAATGTATTCGGTATGGAAAATTCACATTTGAGGTCAATTCTTAGTTCATAAATGTGAAATGTATATAATCTATACTTTTTAAAAAAATTTCGTATGTCTTAATTACAAGTTAGAGATGAAAAGGCAACTATTTTAAGAATTACAACTGGAATATACATTTTCGCTTTTAAGTTTATTTAAAATACATCTAGATAATAACTAAGAAAATTCAAAAGCAAATTTAAATTTATCTAGTTATTGATTTTTTATGACTAGTAAATATACCTAGTTCATTTATAAAAGTTTCATAATACATATATCTAAAGTTTGGTATTTTACACTATTCAGATCGTTGTGGAAAAATCGAGATAATATACCATTGCTTGGAAGATAAATAAGAAATTAAAAAGCCAATACATATTAACATTGGACAAATATAAGGCAACCTAATTAGTGATGAAGCTATATCATTGAGGATTGCGTTCCTTCACACAATTTTACTACTTAAAAATAAGCAAATGTTGCAACAAACAATGCTTAATATGAAAATATAGTATACTAGATAAGATAATCTATATTCATTTGAATTTTTTACAATATTTGGTATTTCAAATTAATAGCGTCATTCACTAAGTACAATAAAAAAATTCATAACAAAACCAAAACACTTCCTATGGATAGTTTACTCACTTTTATTTATTGTATAGTCGTTATTATAAAATTTAAATCCTATCCATTATCTACCTGATGTAAACATTTGTTTGAGAATTAATGATTTTAATTCTTTTTTGAATTTTTTAAGGTTGTCTATTATTTTCATTTCTTTTGGCTATTTATTGCAGTATTAATAAAGGAATGACTCATGCTATTGTTATTAAATTTAACACGTGAACACTAATTTATTCTTATATTTTGTTTCAGTCTGTCGAAAATGAGAATGATATCTCGTTGTAGGGCGGAATTCTGTTTATGAATTTGAAGAAATAAATAATATTGTAAATAATTAACTCTTAGAAAAGAACAGATTTTGAAATATATTATTTTTAGAAATATATTATTTTTTAATAATAGTATTTATTTGCGACGTGAAATTAGGCTTTGAATCTATTGTTACTCCAAGATATTTAATAATAATAATGTTTATTATTAAAATCCTTTGTATATATAATCACTATACAAATAGTGATAAGCACTTAAGATTTTAAAAATAGTTTTTTTCTGATTCAGCTTGGTTGTTGGGATTGATTGAGTTCTTTGGTAATTTAAATAGTTGATTTTTCTTGGTTTTAAATATATTTTTACATTTCTTTTAGTCTTTAAATAAGTTTTCTTCTTTAAATTGAGGTGGTAATTCATTCCATAAGTCAATGCAAAATTTTGTAAATGAGTTCTTCATCATATTTTTGTAAATTAAGTTTTCTATAAGAATTTGTTCTTAAATGTATTTTCGTTGGTATTTTGTTTCTTGCCTTCAATTTGAAAAATACTTCTAGAGATCTTAGTTTTTGTAGATATTCTAATGAAAATAAGCAGTTATCTTCTATAAATGTAGCTTAATTTCTTTCACAGGTGGTATTGATGCTCCAATTGAAAATTCTTCCTAGTTTGATCTTCATTCTTTTATTGAGAGTTGTTAATAAACAGGCTGAATGTATGTAATGAGGCAATATATATCATTTTATTAGAGCAATTTTTCAATTCATAAGTATGAATTTTTTAATTTTAGTTCTTGTTTTGATTCCTTGTATCATTTTTAGCATTATTTTGTCGACTTCAATTTCAAATGTTAATTTATTGTAAAGATTATTTCTAATAAATCAAATGGCCCAGCAAAAGTACCTGCCTGGATTTTGAAAGAAATTGCATCAATTATTAGTAAACCACTAAATTTTATTTTCAATGAGTGCATCAAAACAAAAATTTTTCCTGATGTTCTAAAAAAAGCTCATGTAACAGCGGTTTTTAAAAGACATGATGAAAATATTGCCTCCAATTATAGACCGGTAACTTCCCCACTTAGTAAAATATTTGAGAGACTTTTATCGGATCAAATTTACGATCACATAGTAGTATATAAGCGAGTCCATTTCGTTCCACTTTTTTCTGATTGG
>CABFPE010000265.1:123112-135951 GCA_900660155.1 Hofstenia miamia
TGTGGAGAATTCCCATTTTCTGATCATTGCATTATTGCAATACAAGTGCCTAAGGATACTATTAGAATAATGGATTTTTATCCGTGACCATTCTAGAGAAAATATTTATAAACTTAAATCTGAGCTAAGCATACAAGATTGGAATGATGTATATTCAGCCTCTGAGCCAAATAGTATGCCAAACGAATTTCTAATTAAGCTTGAATATTTTTATGATATCTTTTGCCCCCAAAGAAAAATTCTATCTAATTCTTCTTAGAAAAAATCTAATGATGGTAAACCTTGGATTGATTCTAAGTGTAAGCAATGCATAACAAATAAAAATCAAGCTCATAAAGAGTACCTACTACTAAAAACCAGTGAAAGTTTTAGCCGTTACAAAAAGGCCAGAAAATTTGTAATGTAACTATTTGAAAAGCGCAAAATATTTATTCTAAAAATATTTTCAACAGATTAAATCAAAGAAACAAATGGAGGTTTATCAATAAATAGGCCAATTCTCAGAAAAAATGTATGGGCGACATTGATGCAATTAAAGACCATGATGGAAACCTGCAAGATGCCCCCATAAAAATCGCTAATATCTTAAACAAAACTTTTATCAACTTGGGAATTATGCAGGCGAACATATTGAATTTAGTCAATTTTTAAATTCAGATATACTACTATTTATGAGATGATTAAAGCAATAACAAAACTCAAATCGAATAAATCAAATGGCCCAGCAAAAGTACCTGCCTGGATTTTGAAAGAAATTGCGTCAATTATTAGTAAATCACTAAATTTTATTTTCAATGATTGCATCAAAACAAAAATTTTTCCTGATGTTCTAAAAAAAACTCATGTAACAGCGGTTTTTAAAAAACATGATGAAAATATTGCCTCCAATTATATACCAATCTCGGTAACTTTATACTTAATAAAATATTTGAGAGACTTTTATCAGATCAAATTTACGATCACATGCAAAAATATAATCTAATGTCTGATGCACAATTTGCATTTCGAAAACATTTTTCTTCTACTGATGCTCTTATCCAAGCAACTGAACACTGGAGGAATTTCCTACTACAAGACTATAATATCCTTAGCCCAAAATGACGCTTTTCTTGTATATATTTCATGTCTTTTTTATTATTTTTGTACATTATTGACGCTATTTAGAGAATTTATCAGTTTCTGAAATTGTAAATAAAAGTCTCTAAATATAGAATATCTTATCTTATCTTATCTAAGTATTTAATTTTTGTCTTTTCTTGTATAATATTATTGTTTATTTTTAACATTAATTTTTCACTCTTTAATACCATAAATCTAGTCTTTTCAGCATTTAATTTCATTTTATTTTTTTCAAAGTATAATATTGCAGTTTGTAGTGTGCTTAATAAATCACAATACTTGGTTGAATACAGCAGGGTATCATCAGCATATTGGACACATTTTATGTTTTTATTAAAATTAATGTCATTAACATAAAGATGATATATTTCTATAAAATATATTTAATAAAGCACATTTTACAAAATTAACATTACAAAAATAGAATATTTAAGAATCACCAAATATAAAATTGTTTTTTTTTAAAAGAACGAAAATCAATACACATAAAATTAACATTACAATGATTATATTTTGGGTGATCGATACTGAAAAACTTTTACAATGGTTGAGTTTGTGTTCCAGATGCCACAGATTAGACATGAATTGCGTGAACCCTAACCACCATATCTTGATAAAAGAAGTGTAGCATTTCCCCGCTGTAAAATTACTGACAATTGCTGGAAAAAATATGTAGAAATCGTATTCAGATCGCAAGAGGCACTTCTGGCAGAAGACATAAAGGACATCTTGAAGAATACTTTGGTATGAAGGATATACCAGCTGCTGAACATGATTCTGCGTATTAATTCAACTGATGTTCATTCAATTTTTAACCTGTACCCGACATGACCTGTCTAACAATGATCCATACCCCGAACCAATCAAAGAAGGATTACTACACCTTTTTAATTTCAATTTAAAAAAGTTGAACTTCTATTTAAAATAGTTGAACTTCAAATTAAAATAGTTGAACTTTAATTTCAAATAGTTGAACTTCAATTTAAAAATGGTTGCAGAAACTCACTTACAAGTATTTCAACAAATGTTATTACTGTTGTTCATTTATTCAAATAATTTTGACAATAATTGAAAATATTGCAAGAAGGCTGACTAACAAGAATTCAAAAAAACAGAGAAAGTAAGTTAATTCTCTGACACTTTGTCACCCATTTGCAAATCTTGATGAGCCAAGCAAGAAGCAAAATGCAATTTCTATGTTACATTTCTAATTGCTATTAGCAACCGGTCGTGGCTTCTCTGTCTACTTGTGAAAGTTTCTATATAGTTGTCATTCATTGCCATTTCAGTCAGTGTCGTGATTAACATGAGTAATAGCAACAGAATGAGCTTCTCTGCAGACTCAAGCGAAGGTGAATCGGTGCTCAGGACACGAACAGCAAGAGGTGTACAAAGAGGGGAAGATACAACTGCGCGAACAATGCTAATGTGAAAAGGAGAGTAATTGACGTTCCCAAAAATGGGGACTGGAAAGCAGTGGCTGTTGCAAACGGAATACCTGTACAGACTGCTTATGGCTCGTTACGACGTAGTGATGCTGCAGTCACACAAAGAGGCTTCAGTCGATTCAAAAAGGCGGAGACTCGTCACGTAGAACGCATGTTGGAGCGGTTAAGCGAAAACCCTGTTCTTACACTGACCCTACTCAAACAGAAGCTCGCACAGGAAAAACATGTGTTCGTGTCAATAAACACCATTCATAAGAAGCTTGAGGGTCAGTATTATACCGTCAAAAATTGATCCCTGAGCCTGTTGCAATGAATTCAATTAATAATAAAGTCAAGTGAGCAATGTATGTCCAGACACTGATGACAGCGATAGGAGAAGACAAACGGCTCATTTATATTGATGAAACCAATTGCAATTTGTTTTTACAGCGTTCTCAAGGAAGATCAAAGTAAGGTACCTGATGAAGTCTTAAAGTCACACCTTGTCAGGGCAACAACATTCACATCATTGGAGCAATAAGCCGAACATTCCTTGTATTCTGGGAGAGAAAGAGAGGATCATATACAAAAGAAAAGTGCTGTGAATGATTAAGAAGGCTCTTTAGAAGCCTTACAGATGAAATGGAGCAAATTGTGATTGTCTGTGACAACGCACCAGTCCATGCAGATCTAAAGAAAGTGCTTTAGGAGGAGGAATTTACTGGTGCCAGCATCATCCGCAGCTCTCCTCTCAATCCAATAGAGGAATGTTGGAGTGTTGTGAAGGCATTGATGAAGCGTAGGGTGGCTGAAACCTTTAATACAATGATGGCCATATCTACAGTGGGAACAAAACAGGCAATCGACGAAGACATGACTTCTAACACTCCACTGCTGTGTTTGAGAACATGCAATCATGTACAAAGGCATTTTGTTTTTTGCTTGGCTCAACAAGATTTGGAAATGGGTGACGAAGTGTCAGAGAATTAAATTACTTTCTCTGTTTTCAATTATTGTCAAAATTATTTGAATAAATAATAACATTTGTTGAAATACTTGTAAGTGAGTTTCTGCAAACATTTTTAAATTGAAGTTCAACTATTTTAAATTGAATTAAACTATTTTAAATTGAAGTTCAGCTATTTTAATTTGAAGTTCAACTATTTTAAATTGAAGTTCAACTTTTTTAAATTGAAACTAAAAAGATGTAGTATAATACGCGCAAAAATGTTTTAGCATAAAAGCATCAATGAAAACAAGACAAAATCAATAAAAAATACAAGTATAATTAAAATTTATTAGTCGGTAGGAATTTTAAAGATTGAAGGGTTTGACTTCTTAAATTCTTCCTTAATTCTGTTGGTGTTCTTCCTCCTAACAATTATGAATGACCCGCGACCCGATTTGTCTAAGAGTGCCGAGCAACACCATCCGTCGAATTTTTTACTTGACTCTGAATGATATGCAGAAATATTAATTGCAGTATTTTGTCACATCCGGAACATCTTGGCAATGCTGGACGACAATTATGTCGACGGTCTAACTCAAATATAAACATGCACCCTGGTTTGAAAGGAGGCATCAAGTATTTGATTTTGTGATATGTAATCTTGTTTTGCACTTAACCAATTACCATAAATGTGAGAAGTTACACTGATTAGTGCATAAAATGGAGAAATTACTAGTTCCCAATCTAGTCACATTAAAACAAGCTAGCTCATATCTAAATCAAATTTATAACATTGCTATGGACATTTGGCTTACTTCAGGCCATCTTGTAAATAATTTTTTGACAAATTGTTGGCACTTTGCAAACAAAATCGAGGCACTATATACAAAATAACTTGCAAAATTCCTCAGTTAACATTATATCTCACAATATTTCACTTTGGTAATATTTGAGCAAAGGTAAATGTTCTCTATTCTTGACATCTTTAATGTATCTCAATGAGTACAATTTACAACAAACTTCATAAAAGAAAAAAGGAAAATGAACAAACGATAAGTCTTTATTGCACTGGTCGCAAGTGCCTGAGATAGTCACATGAGTTTGTCTATAACATGTAAATTTAGCTTTAAAATTTTTTACATCGCTCTTGAATTATTTAACAAGCATTTTAAAATAAGATTATAGCAAAGGTGTATTAATGAAAGAGTAAGAAAAATCAACATAAACAAATTAAGGCTTAATAAAGGCTCGTTTTGGGCTCGTTGTGTATCCAATGCAGTGTTCAAGCTCGGCTGGGCCCAGCCCGGCTAGGTTTGATACGTTAGAAGTTCGGCTCATTGACAAGTCTGGTAGTAATAATTGTATTAATCCCTGTATCAAATACATGTGTGACTATATGTGTCAATAGATGAGTGAATCTGTGTTATTAAAGAAAACAAGGTCTCCACTTAAAAAAGAACGGAGAAGATGCTTTTTTCTCATGCAAATATTTACAAAATATTACAGAAATGTATTACAACCTTTTAAATTTTGTTGTAAACTGCATGGTATAAGTGAAAGAATTTATGTAGATTGAACAAAATTCTTTAAATATATTTTATATTAAATACTATGGAATTTATAATTTGGGGTAACAAAGTTACCCCAACCGACGATGCTCATATTTTAAAAATAACGACGTAGAAGGGCTAATATATATAAATATACTATTCATTTTTCATAGTCATACCGATTCCGGGGTATTTTGTCAGATATCGAACCGACCCCAAAATGTTCATACCGCCGAGCCCTACTATTAATAAACAAGTTTACAATTTAACAAGCTTCAATAATCAAAGAACTGCAACTATTAAATGAAAAATCAAAAATATAATAGTTAGTAACAACATATTTTAACAAAATTTTCTCTAGCTTTTTTCAAACATAACATGAATCTTTGTATTGTAATTATTGATTTGTTTTTTGTAATATTGAAAGCGGGTGCTTTAATATGATTAATTAAGCAATTAGCGAGACCGGCGTTTTTACTTCTTGTTCTCTACCTAGTAATTTCGTCTGAATTTCTGAGACTTTATGGCATTCGATAGACACGTTGGTTCTCATGTTTTCCGTTGAAAACTATTATATATATATATAAATTTGTATATTGAAATTAAAGACTAGAATATACTTCAAAATGAAACTAGGAAAAGTCTACCTGTTTTAATACATGATTTTCATTTCTTTCAAGGTTTTTGGGATGAAATTAGAATTTGCAGAGTTGCAATATCATATGGGCTCATTGATTTCCTTGAGTAACAACTATTGACTTCCTTCTGGAATTTCAATTAAATTTTAATTATATATCATTTTCGTTTAATATGAGACTTCTGACAAAAATATTCAATTGTGTAAAGGTAGTGTAAGATCTGCTTTTTGAGCAGTAAAAATGTGTGCAGATATTTGTATTGATTTTCATTGATTACAAAATACATTTGAGCAAGTTTGTTGAATAAAGACATTTGTCATGCTATTGCTCATAAAAATATGGAAGTGGTAATAATAAATTCTTCAAATGTGAATGGAACTAGAAAAATGGACGAAGAATTTGTTATTATTGAGTTTCTGAAGATCAGTGAGTTATTAATAAACCTAAAATATTTGCCTAAAACATGGAAATTTCTGAAATGCTCAACGAAATTTCCCCATTGAGACATTGCTTGCATGAAGCAAATAAATTCCTTTTTATAATATTACTGTGAAATTGGACTCTCCCACCGCAGAACGCAGTTTTAGTGTATTGTGTCGAGTGAAAAACTTCCTTAATTGTGTGTTGACAGGCATTAATCTAAATAGTGCTAGTTTGTAGCTATTCGTAGAAAACAGAGGGATGAAATCAATATAGACACAAATTATTGACATAATAAAAACAAATGTTGTGAGTTGGAGCATAGCTTTGCATGGTTGGATCCGAAGAAAACTCCTTGGTTTTCAAGGCAGATAGTTTGATCTGAAACAAACCTGGATTTTGTTGAATATGATAATGAGAAAATATAAGGCAGAGAATATTTTAATATTGTTTCACAGATCGATTCGTGCGACATTTCCATTTATGATATTACATACTGAAGTAAAATAGTGTTAATAAAGAGCTTAAATTTCAACAAGTTTCAAAGAAATCAAAGAACTGCAAACTCTATCAAATGAAAAATCAAATAAATAATAGTTAGTATCAGCATATTTTAACAAAATTTTTTATAGCATTTTTGTCAAACAAAACATGAATCCTTGAATTGTAATTATTGATTTGTTTTTAGTAATATTGAAAACGAGTGCTTCAATATGAATAATTAAGCAATTAGTGAGACAGGCGTTTTTACTTCGTGTTCTCTGCGTAATAATTTAGTGTTGATTTCTGTGACTTTGATCGTTACGCCATTCGACAGACACGTTGGATCTCATGTCTTCCATTGAGTAGTAATATGTATAGATGCCTTTTGTATAACATGCAATGCATCGCATTTTAAATAACCTTGAAACTTAATTTGTGTAGTTTTGTGTAATTATATTTATTCATCATCTTTATCATCTTAATACGTATTTGAGCAATATTTTAAAGCAACCAATTGCAGGTACCTATGACAATTAATAGCAAAGTAAATCAATATAGTTTTAAGAACAAATACTTTAAATCAGACTTAGTTTTAAGAACGTGATTTTTAGAACAAATAATAATGGCATAATGACTACATGATAGTTTTTTGAATGTTCAGACGACTCGAGATCATTTTTCTGAAAATTAATAGTGAAATATATTTGAAATGTTTTATATTTATGTGCTTGTATATAAAACATTTTCTTATTAACGAATATTAATGCTCGCTTAGGTCAACAAGTTAGTACTGCACTTGTATGCATAAATTATTCCAATATTTCGACATTTCAAACTGATGCTGTTAACCAATGAAAAGTGAACTATTTTGATGCACCAAACTGTTCAATATTCATTTTCTATTTGACTTTTTTTATCGACTGATACCTTAATTTAAGAATTATTTTCCCGTAGTGTATATGGACATAGACTTATATATAACCAAAAGAGTTGAAAAATGTCCGTTAATGAAGTTTAAAACAATTAATTACTTCATCCTTCATTATTTGCTTCAGTGCTTACAACTTTAATTATAAAAAAACGTAATTGTTAGTGTAATTGTACAGTGTAATGTGCTTTATGCGCGGATAATTATTCGCATCTTCGAGCTCAATATTATCCCAGAAATATACGAAAAATTGTGGTGTCAACTTAAACAGATGAAGTTAACAATTTTTGGTATCATTGAGTGCTCTTCGATATATTTTAAAATCGATATTCACTTCAATACTTTGTTAGAATACAATTAACCGATAACAGCACATTGTATTAATTACAATACCGTCGGTTTTGTACACCATTTTTAGGCAATTTTTTCCTGACATATTAAGGTCGTTGCAAATGAATGGATTTGCGACTGCGGCGATTTAACCCCCAGCAACCTATTTTGCCTTTAAGGTCACAAACCGTTTTATTCACATTAACCTATAATTTGTCAAAGTCTTTTAGGAAGTTTGGAAATCCTGGGAGTTTGACATATCTTTGTCATAAAAATTATTCGTGTGTTTGATGTACATTTAACCTTAATTCTACTGGGATATTTTTAATATCAGTGATTATTTCCCCAAATAATTTTTAAGCGCTTCTATCTCACGAGCTAATGGGATTTAAAATCTGAAACACTACAAGAAAGAAATTTTCTCCAAAAAATCAGATTTCTCAGCCACTAGAATACGTTTTAGAACAAATCTTCATCATTGCATGATTGGGCGTAACCCCATAGACTTTGTTCATGCAAACAGCTTTCAATGTTTCTTAACAGGCTTGTGTAAATTTGTTCAAAAATGTGGAAAAATCGCTTTGTTACTGAAAAAATGACAGTGGTCTAAAATGGGTTAAACATGGAATTTATTTTTTTCAGTAGAAAATCCAATTTTCCTTACCTATTGTTCAGATAATAAACCGGTCTTAAAGTCGATGGCATCAACTACACATCTTAATTGCTTTGATGAATTTTGAACTTGCATCGATTTAGAGGGAGAGATACTGAACGATATCAATTCGGGTGGGCAGTGGTTATCTAAGATGAAAAATGTTTTGGTGTGGGTCAAAAATGTACCTCGTTTGCAGCCTTGTAATAGATTTATGCAAAAAGCTTGGGTGCCGTTTAAATTATTTCATAACATGAACATAAATCAAAAAATTTCAATTTGCAAAATAAATACTTCCAATTAAGCTTCGTCATTCAAGAAGCGTTGGAACCAATGTGTCTTCTGAATTACACCAAAATTGTAAAAGCAGGAAAGTAGTCAACTTAAGAGAGAAGTAATTACAACTTGAAACAGGATGGAAACATTTCTCCCAATTGCTAATTAGGGCCTCTTCAGGATGTTAGCGATTCACTACTTCTTCTGTAAATTAAATAATGTATTACCTTTCACTCTTAGAAAATTAACGTTTACGTATTTACTTGTCCCATGAAAAAGAAAGAAATATGAACTTAATGGCAAAATATCCCGGATTTAAGAGCAGATTGTTTAATTTTAAAATTCATAGGGAATTGCGATCATGCCACAGAAATGTTTTCAAAATCATTTAAAATTCATATGAAATCCTACCATAATACTAAGTAAATATTCATTTTATGTAAAAAAAGCCTTATTTATCAGACAATTTATGATAATAATAATTTTACAATAATTTATGTAAGGTTATGAAAAAACGCAAAATTTTACGAATATCTTAGAAAGATAAATGTTAATATAAATAGAAGATATTTCTACCTAAAGTGCAGTGAAGGAAAAAATGAAGTTTTTGTCACATTGTAAGATGTTGGAAGATACGTTATCATGTAGGTGACATAAAAATGTTCTAATTATATTTGTTTTCATATTTAGTGTTAAGTCAGGTGAGGATTTTTTATCAGGTCTATCAGTATTAATCAGGTCAGGTCAGGTCAGGTTTGAAGAGTCGCAAATCCAGGACAAAAATGGATCCGAATCAGGTTCCACAGTACCCATGTTGTTTGATCAATTTGATATCATTATATTATAATCTGATGTAAAGCATCTATTTAACTCAGTGCGGTTTGGTACCAGAACTTTGCTTTACTGATTCACTTCATTACCTATCTTATATGTGTCATAGGGTGGCATGAAAAAACAAGTATTATTGCCTGTGATAACATTATATAATTATTGCATCCTACCTTATGAAAATTGAATAGGAAATGTTTTGTTGATTTCTGATTGGCTTTCAGCTAATGATAGGGTCAAACTGTTCACTCAATGAAACGTTTATGTTCACTTATCTCTTAACTGCCCAGCATTTTTTACAATTTGTGATCGTTTCTATAATAATTTTATATGTGCCCATACCTCACAAAATAATTAAGATATATCTAAAATATGAAAACACTACAGGTTTGAGAATTGACTCCTTTTTCATTTTAATCTTTAATTCAAAATATTTGAGATGAGTTGTTGCTGCCGCTTTTGTGAAATCTCGTACCATCAATGATATCCTCATTATTTTCTTATAATTGGCCCTCAGCGACAGTAGCTGTTTCATCCTTTCTATACATCAGTAGTACTGTTCCCTAAACTGTTAGTTTCCCATGCATCTTACTGAATTTATCTAGAATATAGTAATACTAGTGACTGACATTGTTATATTTAGGTGCTACAAGTGCTGCTGCCTTAAACAGCATCACGCCCACACGGTGCAGTTAAAGTGGATGATCACTCATAGTATTTCTCTGCATAACGCCAGATGTTAACTCGTGTAACATTGTTCACAGATTCTCACCTTGTTGTTATTAGAGATTTTTGTATAAACGGACAATAGATGATTTAGATATTAACCTTGTTCCTCGTTTAATAATTCAAACAATAACTAATAATTGATTGTACTTAAACTGAGCATCTCTTCTTCTATCATTGGTGATACAAATCTCTTATTGAACAGCCAGGCATTGGAAATATTATGTATTCAATATTTAACCATTAGATAAGTTAGTTGCTAATTTCAAATTTAGACATGGATTCAATAATCATTCTTCATTGAGGCATCCAATGTTTATAAATCACAATTAAATTATAAGATGCTATTTGCAACAATTTATTCATTTAGATATTAATATTAATTAACTACTCTTGTTGTGCACCATCAATGTCCATCAGCAAGTCACCACCACCAAAGCTACGTAGAGATTTAGCTAATTACTTTCATGCATAGAATCGATAATTTAAGTTAATTAAAGAAAACAACTAAACTCCACTAAATTTTATTGATACTGATTTTTCATACAGCTTACTTTTTCATTATGGCCATTTCATGGCAATTTCTGGTATACTATAAAATACTAAAATCACTTACAGGTCTTTTTTAAACAATTTTCATCAATCAGACGATCGATTAGAAATTTAAATTTCTGTTTTGGCTTGCATTGGTTAAAATAAGCCAAGCGATTGGCTTTTGGCCAAACTATTTTTGGCCATAATTCCTTTTGACCAGTTTTACAATTCCTTGATTAATAATAAATCATTTACAAGTAAAATTACTCTAGATAAAATTCTTATAATATTGAACCGCTAACTCTGTGGTCAGAATAGGTGTCTTTCTATTTGCACCTTTCTACCTTGTATGAGGCTAGCAAGAAACGCGTTTGCATTTGTGTTCTGTTACACTCTATTACCTTAACATTAGGTACACGAAGAATTTGAAGCTTTTTGCTAAAAGCGAAGGAATAATTTTTATCCAGTGTTGTTTCAGATTTTGGATATCTTTATTAGTTATGAGTATTGTAAATTTTTGTATGGAAGTCTTCACAAATTATAAAAATAATTCCAGGACTACTTAGAGTTAATATCTAATGAGGACTTACATCCTCAATTGTGCTAAAACCTTCAGAACAGAAAATGCCTTCATAATGAAGGCAGTGAAGCATCACAATATTTTCTTTCATGTTGTTCATTAATCATTAATTTTATTTCAATCTTTGAAAAACACCTTAATATTTTCTATCCAGAAAAGAAGATCTTAACAAAAATTTTAAGAACTCTTCCTCTAAATATAACAAATCTAAACCTTGGTTAACTGATTTATGCAAAAAATTTATTATTGAAAAGAACAACGCTTCTAAGAATTTCTCATTGCCAAAATCTAGCGAAAATTTCTTAGCTTATATAAAAGAAAGAAATGTATCAAATATTGAAAATCGCAAATCTTTTAATAAATATATTAAAAATGAATTTAAGATTTTACCAAACCAAAAGTCCAAATGGAACCTCATTCATGAAATTGCTAACACTGGAAAATCTAAATCTACCATCACTGAGGAGATCAGAGACTCTGATGGGAACTCATTTACAAATGATTTTGACATTACTAATGTACTAAACGAAAAATTCGTTAACTTGGGAAAATTTAAAGGACCCTATCTCAAATATCAATCACCAAATATTAGTAATAAAATACTTCAATTCATTTTTCGTTTTTCGACTACGTACGAAATGATTAAAGCAATGCATAAACGAAAACCCAATAAATCTAGTTGTCCATCTAAAATTCCTCATGGATATTAAAAGCAACTGCTTCTATATTTGCTGAACCTCTAAATTTCATCTTCAATGAATCTTTAAACAAAACAACTTTCCAAATAGTTTGAAACAAGCATATATTACTCCGGTTTTTAAAAAGAAAGATGTTACTTTAGCTACTAATTATAGGACGATCTCATAATTACTTCGCCAATAAGTAAAATTTTCGAACGACTCTTACATAATCAAATTAATTACCACTTTTCAAAACACAATTAGGTTTCCACATGAATTTTTCAACTAATGATGCTTTTTTGTATGCTACCGAAAATTGGCGATCATCTCTTGACTCTGACCAATTTGTTGCAGTGGCCTGCCTTGATCTTTCAAAAGCTTTTGATTCTATTAATCACGGTCTCTTATATATGAAATTAGAAAGGTTAGGATTTTCTGAAAGTAGCGTTAAATTAATATCTAAATATCTAACTAACAGAATTCAGTGCGTCAAATTAAATAATACTTTCTCTAATTGGCTATCTATAAAAAAACGGAGTACCGGAAGGTACCATTCTTTGACCGTTACTTTTTAACATATATGTAAACGACATGCAGCAATATACGCATTGTCAATTGATTCAATTCGTCATGATAGTGGAAATACATCCTTAAATAAAGCAATAAATGATGTAGACCAAAATTGTAAAAATTGAGTACATATTTTAACATGCACAAGT
>CABFPE010000265.1:157897-169855 GCA_900660155.1 Hofstenia miamia
TTTTATCCATGTAGATATTATTCCACTGTTGGTGACTTAGCTTTATGTTCACTAATTTATCTGATTTGGTTTTTGTGATATTTAACTTTACTGTGATGCATTCTATACTAAGGGCTCTTTGCTGGTATGGTTGCTGCATTTCCTTTTTTTCTTGCCTAGTTAGAGATTCTGTAATGAACATATGTATCATTCCTACTTCATATTGTCAGTGGACTCATTGAATGTCCTATTAGGCATTTCTTGGGTTGCTTGCCAGAGTGAGGTCTACATTAGGATTTTTCTATAGATGTGATTCATCATTTCCATGTGATTTCCTGCATTATTAAATTTGCCAATTCAACTTGTTTTTTGCCCTCCTTGAGTCTTCTTCTGCATTAAGCATGTTTGGGTTCTTAATTGTTTGTTCCATAATCTTCATAGGACTGTCACTTCCTTTTTCAAATACATTAGCCATTACATAACTTATTGTGTTATCATGGAAATGGAGTTAAATTGTCAAATTTATAGATAAGTCTTGCAAAGAATTTTTCCAACAGTGTCATAGTCTTTTTGATGTTATTTATCATCAACTCTTTTTGGCTAATTCATCTCTATCCTTTCTTAGTAGAAGCAGCATCAATGACTTATCAGTTGTTGCTAAAATTGAAAGCAGCCATATTGCTGAGAGAGCATTAAGTTTAGGAACATTGAGTTCTTTAAAAATATCATTTTAATGTTTCTACCATTTTTAAGTTTTGCTGTGTTTGGACTAATGTTAGTTCCCATTCAACTGTATTGTTGTATTTTCTGGAGGGTGATTCAATATTTATTTCTGAGAATATGTCTTTTATTTCTTTTTGTGCTTTTATAACATACCACATTTCAGGCATTTGTCCAATTTTTGTGTACTTTACATAAATGTGAAGCTTACATACACATCTGTTATCATGTCAATATTAATCTTATGGTTGATTAATTTTAGCATTTGTTACTGCAATAGCACATTCACTGCAATCTTAGCAACAACCATAGTCATATGCAATGGTAAGTGTTTCTTCAAAATTACATCAGTATGGATTAGTCCTGCTGTTGCTTGTAACCTATGTGTCATCTCTGTGATAGTATAAACATAATTTCTTAATATGCTAAAGTTTTCCAATAACAGCTCAAAGTCTTCAATTTCTTGTGGTATAACATGTACTTTCAGTATTTTCTGTTCAAATAAATAATGACACATGTGTTTTTGTTATGCTTGCTGAGTAAAGTGCAAAATCTATCTTTTTTTCTATTTCTGGATCCAGTGTTTCTGATTTATTGAAAAAAAATATATTAATTGTAGATGTCTTGTCTCCAGGTTTACTCCCTAATATTTGGCAATTTCTTCTTTATATCAAATTTTGTTTTGCAGATTAGTTATCATCAAATACAACATGAACTATGATATGGAAACAGTGATGGTCAAATGTTTTTTGCATGTATTCAGTGCAAAAATAATTGTGCTGACTGTTGGTTGCTTTTCTGCATTGATTATATAAGGTATTGCATCTGGAGAACATTTATTGTTTTTGTATGCAGTTCTTAATGATATTTGGCTTAGTTGGTTCAAAAATATTTTACTCAACTACATAGCATGCTTTTCTTGTTCAATATAATAAGTGTGGAGGGTTTTGCTCTCAACTATAGACATTTTATTATACCTTTCAGGTGATTTATGTTGTCTAAGCAACAATGAGTTTTGGGAATGGGGTTAGGGCCAGTGTCTGTGTCCCTATCTAATTTACATGATTTTGCAATGTGCCTATATAAGAATGGGGGGTCAACACTAAGATCTAACCTGCATTTTAAAGGTGATTGATCTATTTGCCTGACTGATGCTTTGTAACCCACTGTCAAATCAATAAAGCCACTTGCCAATTCTACCCCTTCTTTGTCTATATAATGACTCACACAAAACACCAGGTTGGTCAAATCCAATGTTAGAGAGCTAAGCAGTGCATGATAATGCTTTGTCTCCCATACAAGCCCAATTTCAGTATTGGTCCCACTGTGTTCACTGCAAGTACTCATGTCATAACTCTGTGAACTATTTGGTCATTTTACACATTTTCTCCTATTTGTTGTAGTTTTGCGTATACTTGGTTTGTTTTCCTTCTGGTTTTACTTTATTTTGATTATACTTAATGAAATATTTAACAGGGGTTTACTGCATTATTTACATTTAGATCTGACAGTAATGTGTATTGTATTTTAGAAATTAGCCTAAATTGGGTTTTATCTCCCTCTTTTTTCTTAGGGTCTCTTCCATTTTTGGGAGTGCTGTCCACTGGTAGGCCCTTTGAGGGAATGTTCCCTTGTGATGCACTATTGTAGAGTTGTAATCATTTCTTGAGCCATGAAAGACCACTATCATCCATTCAGACTGTAAAATGTTTGCCTAATAAAAACATCTAAACTTTTTTAGACTTTCAGCAAGTGCTGTCATTTTCAATTTGGTTGATCCATAAGTCAATTCAGCATTGTTGGTTTTTGGCTGAAATATATTATCAGTTGTTCAATTCCTTGTCATTCTTGGATTAATACTGTGTATATTACCACTGAGCTGACATTGCAGTCAACAATAAATTGTAATTGTGCATTTCTTCATGTCATTTCCATGTGCATTCAAATGTGAATTTGCTTTTTAGTAGCTCAGACATTTTTTAAGTTTTCTTAGCCAGGTTAGGAACAAAGTTGGAATAGTAATAAAGAAAGCCTTAAATCTGTTGTAGCTGCCTTTCATTTTTTGGTATGGAAATTTTATCTAACATATCTCTTGCATCTTCAATAATGGAAATTTTGACATTCTTAGTTTTTCAACTGAGGAATATTTGCGCATTTTTAAAATTGATCATTTGCTATCATTGACTCTTATGCTTGCTTCATATAGTAGGGTTAATATGTGGTCTAATTTTTGAATGCATTCCTCTATTGTATTACAACATTTGTAATTTCATAATGATTTCTCTGGTTTAATTTACTTATGAATCTTTGGAAGGTCACTGGGGCATTAAATAGTCTGAAGGATATATACTTCCATTAATTTAGACTCTGTGGGGGTACTGAATGCAGTTTTTTCAATTTTACATAGATACATAGGGATTTCCCAGTATATTTTGGAGTAGTCTAGATTTGTGAAATATTTGTACATACTGGCTTGGTAAAGGAGGTCTTCCATCCTTGGTAATTGCTGCACATCTTTTTGATTTTAAAATTTAATTTATATAAATCAATGCATAATCTTGTTTTATTATTTTTTCTTTGATGAAGACAGTTGGTGCCACTTACAGGCTCTTACTGGTTTGTTTTATGCTGTTTATTAATAATTTGTTAATTGTTTTTGCATAAATACTTTTGAGGTTTTTGGGTATGTGTATGGGTTTGTTATCAGTGGCCTCTATTTTGTTTTGTGCACTGATTGCTCTACCTATGTTGATTTTGCCATAGTTCAATATTTGTTTATTTTTTAGTAAGACTTTATTTAATCTATAAATTTCATTTGTTGTTAAATGTGTTGTTTCTGCTCAAGAAAGGGATCACAAATATCTTAGTCTGGTTTGATTTTAGTGACACTGTTGCTCAATGGACACACATTAGTGCAAATTATGGCTTTTGATGCATTAATGTCTTCTATGGTCTTGAGCATTATATCTCCATTAAAGGGAGTTTCAGCTTCATTTTTTGTCATTTTCCACTGTCAGGGTTTGATTTTTAGTTTATTTTGCATTTTGAAGATTTTTTCCTCATCCAAAAAGTTTGTAAGACCTTAGACATGTTTTGGTAATTAAAAGTTATTGTATCATTTCTGAAATTAATTTCACACTGATGATTTCTAAGGAAGTCTTTTACTAGTATTAATTGGTATGGTAATATTTTATCAGATGAGTGCACTACAGTCATGGTTTGTTGAAATTCTTCACTATTGATGAATAATTGCTTGGAATTTGTACCTTGGTATCTATGTATTCCTTTGAAGCATCCATTAAGCATTTGCTTTGGTAGTAGTGGACATACTTTCTTTATTAAATCCTAGTGAGCTACCATATGTATCATAACTATTGGAGATAGCTGTGTCTGTGTGTATTCTTGCTGGTACAAGGAGTTTGTTAATAGCAATTTGTATTGAATTATGGTTTAGTGTTTGTGTTATGATTAGTATTTTCCATTATGCTCAATTGGTGAGTGATGGTATTCTCTTGAAATTCACTATTTTAGTTCTGTTGATTGCACAGTTACTGTGTCTTGGATTTTCTCTTCATTGGATTCTGAAGATTGTTTGCTTTTTTCAGTGATATAACCTTCACAATTGTCAATAATATTAATGGACTTCAAACAAAATGTTTTGTGTGACCTTATTCTCCACACCTAAGGCATGTCAATACATTAGGTTGACTTAGTTTTGCACATGTTGGTCTTGAAGGATTCTTATGCTCAACAGTTTATGTCCTGTAATGTTTGCTTGACTCCAGGAGTTGTGTAGACCATTAAGTAGCTGTTTGCTTAATTTTTTTACTGATGTTTATCATCAACTGAAACAGACAGTTTTTGAAGTATGTAGATTGTCTTGTGGTTCAAAAAATGCTCTGAATTGTTTGGGTAATTCCCTGCAAATATATGCAAATCAATCAAGAAGAGAGAATTCATTCATATTTCTACTATGTCTATAGTTTGTTTACAGGTATTTGGTAATTTTCAGTCTTTTCATTCTTTTGAATTTTGCTATTGGAAAGTAGCATTCAATATTGTTGTTTTATATTTAATGCATTGCAATGTTTTTAAACATTACCAATTACCAATTCATAATCTGACTTAATGGTTTTATCTAAAATTAGATAATATTGGTATGCATTGCCTCACAGATAAAGGGGGTATTGGGTCATTGCAAGGGGCTGTGAAATTTTTTGTTGCTGCATTGCAAGTTCAAACGTCAGGTACCACTTGTTAAATGCTGAGTTTGTCACATTTGTCCCACTGGAGAAGTTTTGTAAAGTTACCTTTGAAGAGGTATTTTTGGTGAGTGTCCATACTCCCTTAGACTTGATTCTTTAAACCTTGGAGGTTTCTGTACTTTCAGAACTAGCTTATTACATTTTAATTGATCATTTCACTAAAATTTTAAAGAATTTTCTTAAGGGTTTCATTCCAAAAGATTGCTCTTTCCTCAACATCAGTGTTATCCTGAAATTTGTCCAATTTATCTTGTTCAGACTCATTGTCTGAGACTCCTGGCTTATTTAGGTCAACTTGGAGGAAATTATCAGCTGTAATGTGTGGATTGGGAGCCTGATGTACAGATTCCTTGATTCTACAGTTCATCTCCTGGAGGTTCTACAGTAGTTGGGTATCTGACTGATAAATAGATGAAGGAGAGTTTGTGAAGTGAAGTGGTAGCAACTACTTGGGAGGTTTTTGAACATGCTTCCATTGTAAAACAGATAGTGGAGGCAAATAGGACTGTCAAGGTGGAGAGACATCTGTTCATGACCAAAGAGAAGTACAATGTGGCTTGAGGCAAGCCATAGTTATTGAATGAAAATGGTTTAATGCTAGAAGGCAATAATAGATGGAAAGCTTGTTTAAGGCATTCTGAACACTTTCTAACAGTGTCAAAGGGGCTTCCTGAACTCAATGCATAAAAAATTGATAACAGAGCTTGGAGCATCACATGTCAGGGTCACCACATAAAATCCTTAAATTAGATTGCAAAAGCAAATGTGAAATTAACTGCTCTCCAAGTGTGTGGGTACAATAAATTCCATTAGTGCAGCTACCATGAATCAAATTCCTTACAAATATGAAATTGCTAACAAAATTGCTTCCAGGAATAATAAACTGAGAAACAAAACTTTGTTACTCTTAACAAATTTAATGATGCTGTTGTTTCTTGGCACATGTCACAATCATAGGAATAATACAACATTGAAATGGCGCCAATTTTTCCTTAGTAATGAAACTAAATTGGCACTACATGTCCTCCAAATGAGTCTGGGAGATGTGAACAAGAGAATGCACAGGATTTCCAGTCAAGATATTCCACTGAGACTGTTAGGTTTCCAGAAAGTGTAACTATGGTTAGTATATTTGTTAAGTGATCTGGAGAAAGAATGATTTTTAAAGTGTATTCAACTTATATTTGTAGAGAATCATTTAGCATCTCGCAAAAGATTCCTTTGTGCAATCTGAAAGGTGAAAATTTTTTCATACATGACTATGCACTCTTCACTACTTCAAAGCAAAATAAAAAATATTATGAAAAGAATGAAGTTGCATTGCTGTTACAAGCTTTAAAAATAATTGATTATGATGGGTTTTAAAGAAAGTTGATACTGACCACTAACTTTCCAATCTTGCACAAATATAGGGCCTTTACCAATGAGAAATTTAATGACTTTCTTGTTGAAGAAATTTTCAAACTGCAATTTTTCCACAATAAATTGATGTGGTCCTTTGGTCTAAAGGCTACTTTGCAATAGACTAACTAAATTCAATTTAGTTATTTTGAATAAATTTTCAAATAATTTAAGATTTTGCTTCCAAATAATATATTAGTTACTGTTTTACTCCACTGACTTCAAGTGTTGCAATACATTTGCGCACCATCTGAGTCTCAATTTCTCTCAATTAGCAGCAAAAATGATATATTTGTCAGTAAATAATGACTTAAAACTCTGGTTTAAAAACTGCATGAATTTAGTAAATGTAGCTGTAATGAGTAAAGCAAAGTGCACTTCATGTTTATCATGGTGTTGCAATAAGGCCTTCTAGACCTGTACTGTATGTATCGTCTTTGTAATGTTAGACATGAGATTTTTAAATGGCAAGGATTGTTGAGAATGACCATAGTCTATCCAAATTCCATTATGAAAGATATGTGGTTATACAAAAAATGGAGCTGATAAAAATGGATTAAATATAACATTTAGAATTTTATGATATAAATATATAAATATAGCAAGAATTGGGATTTAGACATGTTGGAATTAACGCATCCTTTTCCCGCAAATTTGATAATTTTTAAAATAGTATTTGCGTTATTCCAATTCTATAATTTGAAAGGCAAAAATGTAGATAAGACTAGAACTACAGCAATAGGAATCCTTGCAGGCTTTCCCTCACTTTCTATTGTTTTTTAATACCGTATCATTGTAGTAAATACATTTTGAACATCAAAGATGAATTAATTAACCAGATTTGAACGTGATTAACCTGCTCCTGCAGATTAACAGGCTTAACCGGGACCGGTTTAAGTTAACTAGATTAACTGGACTGGATCCACAATATATATATATATATATATATATATATATAAANGATGCATATTCCTGGTCTTAATTTCTGTAGAATAATACATGTATGTGTAAAGGAATTCAATTTTACATTTCAGAAATTCTAATTTAACATTTCTACTCTGTGATCGTAAGATTCTTGAAATATTCTCGTGCATTTGAGATGTAGATTTTGTCTGTTTAGGAGTTACAGTTATCCATTCTACTACCTTTGAAGCATATGTGCGAGGTGACATATGCCGATGTGCGGCTAAAGCAGTTTGATTGTCTTTTAATTCTGTTACAAGACAACGGACAGAACCTGATTTTTGGCTGGGATCTTCTTTTATATGTCATTGAGTCTTTCAATCAAATCTCAAGGTATTTTGAATGGCTTATCCATGCATATATATATATATATATATATATATAAAATAATTTTTTATATTACTAAGTGTAATAATTTAGAAGTGGACTCTGCATAGACTTAGAAGATGTTTGTGATGGCATTCATTCTTGTACACGTTTTGGTATAATTGACAATAGTGATGAAAAAACTTGCTGTGAAGGAGATCCATCAAAAATAACATGTAATGGATGGGGTGGACAATGCATAGATACTAGTAAACTATGCAATAATGTACCTGACTGTTCTATTGGATATGTTGATGAATCACTAGGATGTCAAAATTTTCCCTTTCAATGTGAAATAGCCAAGAAATACGATTTTGAAGCACAAGCTTATTTAGAGGTTTCACTTTGAATTTAAATTGATTAATTAAATCTTACTGTGAATTACTATTATTAATGTGTTTTATCCTAGTCTACCACTATTGGAGGCTTTGAAGAACTTGCAATTCCCGCAGCAAAACATCTATCTGACTTTCTATGGGAATAATTTCTTTTTATGTTTTTTCGTATTTTCAAATCACTGATAAAGAAAATAATAATATTGCTCTAAAATTATTGATAAAATCACAAGTGAATGATATAAAATTGTGATATATAGCCTTTGTTTATATAAACAAATTCAATGACCAACAAGTGTAACTGCGGACTTAAGCTGGCTTATCGCGATTACTTTTTCTGCATTCGAGGTCATTTTGTTGTCTTTTATGAAATCTAATTGTTTTTGCTTTGAATATCCTTGTTTTAAAGTAAATAATCATTAATTGCTGTTAGATAAACTATGGAATCCCTTTGATATTTCAACAATTCACCATAAACTGCATATTATCCTTGTGTACAAAACATTTTTCCACATTTAAAAACAATTTTTTTCAAGCCTATAAGCAATTTGAAAATCCTAAGGAATGGGCAGGTCTATTGAGGAACATGCTTTAATGCAATATTAAAAACTTTAGTTGAAGCGTATTTGGAAATTTCGAATTTTTGAAAACTATTTAAACTCTCCATACCTAAGGTTTATTTATTTATAAAGTCTTGAACCCATGAAAGCAACAAAGAACTTTGACTGTTTCTTGATATGTGCAAAGCAGGGATACCTAAAAATTAATTGATTGAAAAATAATTTAAATTATTTGATTGATTGAAATTAATTGATTTCAAGAATTCAAAATTAAAAATTTATTGATTTTGGGAATCCAAAGCTCAATTAATTGATTTTTTTACTTTGAAATTAATTTAAATTAATTGTTCTTTTAGAAATCTATATGATATGAATTGAAAATATATGAAACAAAGGCCAAACAATAGTCGTGGCTCCCAGCACTTTCATTGTGCATTGTTTTCATTAAGCAATAGTTAATAGGAAACACTTTATTGATTGTGTACAACATTGTAAAAGCCAATCAATGTTTTGCGTTGTGTTACCATTTCCATAATCTCTCTATCTTTCTAATCGTGGTTTTCTCTTTCTAATCACTGAAAGCATACACAATACGTTACGAAAATAAATGATATTGCACTTTTGAGAAATTGCTAATACCAACCGATTTGCTCAAAAAGAGAAAACTTTAGGGAATGGTAGATTTAGTCGACCAACGTCAAACGCAACGGGACATTTTTTCTGCACCGCAATTTCTCATTGCGCAACCTACGCACCGCATGCTCCCATCAACCTAAAATGCAAAGGTTTTTGAAAGTTAACAACCGTCTTAAGGATTAAAAATTTCTGACTGCTTTGAGAAATTATCAATGTATCAATGAATTTAAATTAATTGCAATTAATTGATTTTAGTTGATAGCAATTACAATTAATTGATTTTTCATGGTAGCAATTAAAATCAATTCAAAATTTGAAAATTAATTTAAAATTAATTCATAGGCATCTCTGGTGCAATGATATCCCAAATCTATTGAGGCGTACGGAGCGCAAAGTCAGAGATCGCGGTGCCGTTAATTGTTTTTTGAGCAATAAATGTTTAAAAAATGTTATATTAGCGCTGTATCAATAACAATATACTTTCCGTAAATATTTTTTAATGCCTCATATTAGCTTGCATTTGGGAGGAAATACAGTACCAACATAATCAAGAGTAATCAGTGAGCGCAAATATTCTACAAAGTATGATACGGTAGCCTTGATTATTCTTTCTATTTCGCAACATTATTCAGAAATTGTCTGTTGAAATTCGTAAAAATTCTTTTGTGGTAGTCAAGGAATTGGATATAACCTCTCGGGTAATTTTTCATAAAATCTGGATCTAAAGTGCTCTTACTGTACTCCATCTACTCTCCATATAAAACCTTTGCCAAAACTGTGCCATAAATTTAAAAGCATTTTTTCAGTTACTCTAAGCTGTACATTCTCTCCAGACGACATTTCGCACCCGAGATTTGTAAATCAAGCAAATTTTCAATAACCAAGAATTGTAAAAAACATTCGAAGCTTGTTTTGAAGCCATTAGTTTAATAAAAAATGGTTAATTAGACTAAAAAAGGGTTGTGTTTTCATATGATAATATGAAAGACAGATTTTGTTTGTTTCGCACATTTATTAGAATTTTCCAGTGCTGGTCGCAATTTTTTGAAAATCTGATAATGACCCAAAGTGTGCCGAGCACTAATACCTTTCCGCGGTGACGAACAAGTAGTTCACAATACGTTCATGCCTCTCCCATTGCATTTACTACAAAATATGTGAAAGTGATACAGTAATAGATTAGTCAAAAAGCGTCCCATTTTCTTTTTCGAAATCAATTGATTACAACAATAATCATTAAAAAATTACACAAAACGTAAATTGCCCAATTTTTGTTACAAAAGCTGAAGTGGGATATAATTCTAAAATGTTTGGTTGTAGACGTTCACCATATCTGGCTAAGAGATTTGCTTGCATTGGTTTTGACCTTTACCCTTACAATAAGTTTTTTTGCATTCAAATTCACTAGAAGAGCATCCTCGATTGATTAATTGTTTTTACTTTCACTTCTGGAAAAAAACTTGAATTTTTAAATTATATTAATCTAATTCAATATGTTTTTACGAAATACTTTCATTTATATTTCAATATATACCATCTGTTTCATAATTGTTTGAGACAGAGGACGTTTGTCCCCAAGAGGATAGACTTCCCTCAATTGTAAAAAATCACTATATACATTGTTAGGCGCACCTAATTATGGATATTTGGCAGGAATAAGAAAATGAATTTTGTAGTACTATCAAATTATTAATAAATGAACTTTAACTATTCATTTTCTTTTACGAATGATCATTACAAATGGAACACTCACGTGCAATACAATCAGCAAAATATTTAGTCAAAATGTTGAATTCTAAAAACCTTGCTTGTGAGCATATTAGAAACCGTGTCGAACTGTGCAATGTCGTGCTCCCAAAAACCAAACACCACTTATGAGGTTGCGTTGGTTTTTAAATGATTTTCTGAAAAAGTGCATAGTGCAATGAGAGGATCAGATAGTACTAAATATGCCTTAATCTCATTTTGAAAGCAGCAACAGACATGTTTAAAGGTAACCTATATTAATACAATTGGAAATTGCAATGATTTATTTGAAACAAAACCTTTGAAAATTCATTGATTAAATAGACAACACTTCTAGATGGATAGATGGAATGAATCTACTAACTACAAAGTACTGTGCAACAGTCAGACTTGTCAACGAGCAGTAATTTCTAAGCTCGGCTCGGCTCGTTTAAATTTTGAGGAAGTTCGGCTCGGCTCGGCTCCGCTCAATACATAAAATCTTTCAATGAGGCTCATTTCAGCTGATATATTTTTTTTAAATATTGTTCTCTCAGAATTTTTTCCATTGCTCTTCCCATTATTTAATAAACAATTCTAAAATAAGATTAAAAGTAAGGAATATTGAATGAAAAAATAAGAAAAATCTGCATATTCAAATCAACAAGCAGCACTATAAATTTGGTTCGCTTAAAAACGGCTCGTTTTGGGCTCGTTGTTTATCCAATACTCTGCTCAAACTCGGCTCGGTTGGTTATAAGCTCGGCTCGTTGACAAGTCTGGCAAGTTATGCCTGTATTCATGAATTTCTTCTAATTATTATGTTTGCATTATTCTATCAAACTTTTAGCAGATATTTTTAGAATGACTTGGAATTTTACATTAAGCGCGTCTGGATTACATTTCATATTCCAGGCCCAATTTGCAAAAATCCTGACTGGAAAAAGCAGTATTTATCAAATCGTTTTAAGTATCAAGGCTTAACGTCTGTGAATTACGGGGCCATAT
>CABFPE010000265.1:174498-190242 GCA_900660155.1 Hofstenia miamia
TTTCTTCTTTTGAGAGATTCTCCTTGTCGAATTTTTTTCAGCTTTTGAAAATAAGTTGATCGAGAAATTTGCGATGTCGCAAAGGCGTTTTCAAGCTGTTCCAACGTTTCCATTCCGAAGAAATCAAGTAGAAACTTTGCAAAGCAAAACAATTGGTTTGGTAAGTGTTTTCAAATAATTACGAAGTACCAGTTTAATTAATTAACTTTTTTGTTTGAACATTTTAAAGTTCACAAAATTCTCGTTGTCTTTTATTTTTATAGTTTTCCTCTAAAACGTCTCAATACATTTCCACAAAGCGTGAAAAAATAGGTGTTCAGTCTCCTTTTTTTTGCAGCCAACTATAATTATAGCCCATAGCCTATTATCTCGCCAGACAGGATTTAAAAGTAATTAAATTTAACTTTCTTCATGGCACACCGTTTGAAGAAACAAATTGCCATTTTTAGTACAATTAACTAATCCGTGTTAAATTTAAAGCGATTTTGTTAAGCTAGCCAACATTTGATACATTTCAGCGTGAAGAATTCTGTCTAAACTATTATGCTGACAACATACATACATACATTGGTTAAATAAAACTTCTTTCTACAAATACATTCTGCAATTTGCTTGATAATGCCACATTTTCCACCCACTCTGCTATTAGTAGTGTCAAATATAATTATTTTATCTGAATTCTACTTGGGAATTCATCAAAAATCTTTCATGCTTAGTGTAATCGTTTCAGCCTTGACATCATTAAGCCTAAGAACATGTACTTTAATCTTGCAACTTTTTTGTACACATATTGCTGACAATATTACTTGTATTGGAGGAGATTTTTCATCTTCTTTTTAACATTCCTGCTCTCCTCCATGCCCCTCAACGTCTCCCAAATGACCAAGTGATTTGGAAGTTCTGTAATGTTATTAGCCAATTTCATTACATAATCAAAAGCTGACACCTGATGTATGCGAATTCTTGTTTTATGTTCGCTGCTAATTTAGTTGAAGGAGCGTAGACATTCCAAATGTTCAAGGTGGTACAACTCAACTCTAAATCACATTTGCTTGCGTGTTGTAGAAACCATCCTGCTTTTCAAAAATTTCTAAGCTATATAATTTCCGATCCTCGGTTGTTTTACCAGCTTTTGTTTCTGATATTCAATACAGTACCATAATGCAGCCTAAAAGTGATAATGTTTTCTGATACTGCTCTTTCGTCAAACAAAACTAAAATATATAGTTTGCAATGTATGGCTAGTGTTACACATACATGCGATGATTTGGTAAGTGAACTCTGGTTACCCATCAGTGAAATCTCAAATAGTTGTTACACATTGATGTTATGCTTCGTACTGATCCAGAGTTGGAACCGGATCCAACATTTTACGATCCAATCCGAATTTTTAAAAGAACTTTAATTTTCGATCCGAAATGGATCCGAATATAAATAAGTATTTTCACAGTAAATAAATATGGACTTAAAATATATGTATATGTGTTTTTTCAAATTCAAATAGAAATTTTTAAGTACTTCAACACTGTTTTGAGATCGAAAATGAACATATACGATATACCAGGGATGGCGGGGGCTTCCACAGATGTATTGCAAAAATGGGACGACTTACGCAATAGTGCATTCAAATCAACTCAATTGTAGTAAATCCTATATAACTAAAAGCAATATGTTGACAAATCAATGTTAAACTTTGCTTCAAGATAAAACTTACTCCAAAATTGTAGCTAACAGGAATAGCATAAACAATGATAAATTAAAGAACAAACCCCAAATACGTATTGCAAGACATTAAAAAAATTGTAGTAGAGTGTATTAAAATCCGCGATAAAAAATTCATTTTTTCAAACTAAATTTGAGATTTAACCATAAATTTTGAATTCCTTTGCATACTAGATCGGATTGCATATTTTAAATTACATAAAAGCAAAATTAAATAAACTAAGATTATTGATGTCAAAGGTAGGGCTCTATAAAAAATTTTGTATTAGTGATTATCATAATCACGAACCTTCTGAAAACGAAATTTGATTTTGGCATTGCAAGCTGTTTATGGTGCACCTTACATGAGAATTTGTGATTGAAGAGCATCCCAAATTATATTAATATCATTAAAATTTGGCGGTATTTGCAGCAACCAAAGTATTCCACTTGCTTCTCAGTGTTTCTTCTGCTTTTCCATTTGCAAGTTTATACAAATAAATGTTATTGGTTGTTTTACAATTTTATCTTTATGTGAAGGCTAACATGAATCGCATTTTCAAAATTAAAAATTTCGTCAATAATTTTATAAGTTTTTGGAAATTCAATTGCAAACTTTCACTTAGATTAAGATTATTTATACACTAAAAATGGCATTTAATGTAAAAATGTGCGTAGTTCATAAAATGTACAATATACACAATTATTAAAAAATTTTGGATCCGAAACGATCCGAGGTCCGATCCAATTCCATCTCTGCACTGATCCTTAAATTTCTTCTGAGGCGAAATCATTTTGTGCACACCAAGATAGCGCTGGTACCATTGCTCAACATGTGACTGCCCGTTACACACGTAAGTAAAAAAAATTAGTAATCTCGTTAGCAATACACGTAACACAAGTGTAACAGCCGTCTGGATAGTTTAAACACATGACGTTAGTTTTCCTGGAGCCCATATTTCCACTTTCAAGCTGGTCATTATAGTGCTTCAAAGCCCTGTCTCAAAGCGAAACTTTTCTGATAAGGACGCGTGACGTGAAAAAACTTCAAAGCATATCGTAGTTTCTAAGCATTATATTTGTTTCTTTATGTCATTTTTCACTACTAATTTATACCAGTGGCGGCTCGTGCATGCAAAAACTAAGCAATCTAATATTTTTAATTAACCAAAATTAGTATAAATAATAATCCTTGAAAAAAAAAATTTATATATGTGAAATTCTGAGGCGACAGTTTTCAAACGACATTTGAAATATTGTTATTATTATTATTATTATTATTATTATTATTAATATTATTATTATGATTATTATTATTATTATTATTATTATACAAATAAGATTAGTCCTGCAGTTCATTACTAGAACATTTTCAAGACAAATTGCTAAAAATTTCTGTAATTCTTTCTTCTCTAATCGGTTGTTCTTGAATTTGTTTAAATCGTTTTGCAGACCTGCTCAAAATCCAATAATTTGTATTAACATGTAAATTAAATATTTACATATTTCAGGTTTAGGCAGTCAAAATATCGAATACGAATCTTGTGATGTACAATGGAAGCCATGCCAATGATAGCAAACTTGAGATTAATTACAACGTTTTTCAGGATTTACAAAATTAGAGTAGAAATTTAGATCAGAAAAATTGCAGTTGAGGGAAATCACATTTAATTGATCAAATTTTTCAAAATTTAATAATTCTAAAAATGGCATTTGGAAAGGGATGTGAAAATGGCCTCCATTTGAGTGCATGTGACGCCAATTTATTTCAAAATATATCACTCTTAAACTATCCAAGTTACATTTGATTTTTAAATGAGTTGGTTGCATATTAGTAGAAAAAACTTCGTCTTTCATTATAAATTCCAATAAATTTTCTAAATTCTGTCAAAGAAAATCAAATTACTACAGTATTCTTATTTAAGAATTTGTCCGTGGGATAAAAAATGCGAAAAAATCATTATCCCAGATATATTCAAATATATTCTGCTTCCGGCACTGCTTGACAGACTTGTCAACGAGCCGACCTTGAGCACAGTATTTGATATACAACGAGCACAAAACGAGCCTATTTTAGGCAAAGCAAGTTTATAGTTCTGCTTGTTAATTTGATTATGGAGATTTTTCTTATTTTTTCAGTCAATATGCCTTTCCTATAATCTTATTTAAAAAATGTTTATTAAATAATAGGAAGAGCTATGTAAAAATTTCTTTGAGCACAATATTTTTTAAAAAAATACCGAGCTAAAACGAGTCTCATTCAGAGACTTTATGTGGCGAGCCGAGCCGAGCCGAACTTACACAAAATTTAAACGAGTCGAGGTTAGAAATGTCGGCTCGTTGACAAGTCTGCTGCTTGAATAGAGAAATGCTTCTGATTGATAGTTAAATAATAAATTTCATGTTTAATTTTGGGTTTTTGTATTGAATGAAAATATTTCCCAGGGTTATTTTACAACAAGAGTCTTTCAATACAAAGCAATGAACCTACTGCTTGCTTTGCGAGCTAAATCCTCGCGCGATGAGTTGAAGAAAACGGACATAAGTTTAATCGTTTGAGCAAGCGTAGGTACAGCATTCAGGCTTGCTGTGGGGCAATTTTTTTAATATTTGTAATGCAAATCGTAATGGATTATGTCCTATATTCCATTTATATTTTTATTTTATTCTTGAATATTGTTTTAACGCAAACAATTTACGATTTGTACATTTGTATAGATAAATTCATACAATTTAGAATAAAATTCATTTATTAAAAAATTATTGGGCAAGCACTGCTTGCCTTGCTTACACGTACGAGCCGCCTATGCTATATACAGGTTTCCTTCAATAAGATTTGGAATTACCCTAATGTAGATAAACTTGTAGACTATATTAGAGATGCTAAGCATAGATTCATTGATACAAACGACACGGATGTTATCCACCAATCCATTTTAAAAAAATCTAAGACGTTAAGTAATACCAATTACGGGTTCGGGCCCATGCTAAACCCATATTGTCCCTCTATATTATATATATATATATATATATATATATATATATTTTCATATGTGAGCACTTGTTAGACTATATCATGCGCTTATGAATGTATTCATTTAGAGAGATGTCTTACAGTTTATCACAAGCTGAAATCTACTTATTTCGTGTTGCAGAATCATTGTACACTGCTATTAGCATTGTGAATCCTTTCCTATACTTGATGTTATTCAAGGATGTAAAAAAAAGATTACTTTCCTTCATTGTCACAAAAAATGCTTTGAAATAACTTATACACATATTGTATCTTACAAGTGCTGAGTTTTTCCCATGTAATAGTTAATGTGAAATATACATTTTCTCCAATGTTTTCAGATATACTACCCATGTAAACCAGCACTATTATAAATTCTTGAAAGCAGTTTATTCTTGAATTTGACAATTGATTTTGTTAACAGGGAAATTAAATTATGCTTACAAAACGAGTTAATAAATCTTTTACTTGAGCACTATGTTTAAATACGATTTATTTGTCGCTTACTTCTATGCCTTCCAAAGAATTGTTTTTCATGGTTGCGAATGCTGGTTGAATTTCATTGAATTATTGGGTCAAATATGTTTTTTGTGCTTTGCGAAAAACTTCCTTCAGAAATTGGACAAAAATTTTTTACTTTTTCATAACAAGATGANTATATATATATTTTCATATGTGAGCACTTGTTAGACTATATCATGCGCTTATGAATGTATTCATTTAGAGAGATGTCTTACAGTTTATCACAAGCTGAAATCTACTTATTTCGTGTTGCAGAAACATTGTACACTGCTATTAGCATTGTGAATCCTTTCCTATACTTGATGTTATTCAAGGATGTAAAAAAAAGATTACTTTCCTTCATTGTCACAAAAAATGCTTTGAAATAACTTATACACATATTGTATCTTACAAGTGCTTAGTTTTTCCCATGTAATAGTTAATGTGAAATATACATTTTCTCCAATGTTTTCAGATATACTACACATGTAAACCAGAGCTATTATAAATTCTTGAAAGCAGTTGACTCTTTAATTTGACAATTGATTTTGTTAACAAGGCAATTAAATAATGTTTGCAAACGAGTTAATGAATTTTTTACTGGAGCACTATGTTAATATTTAAATACGATATATTTGTTGCTATAGGATTATTCCTTTACATTCTGAAGAATTTTTCTCATGATTACGAATGCTTGTTTGGATTTCAAACTTCATTGAAGTATTAGATCTAATATATTTTTTGCGTTTTGCAAAAAAATTCCTTCAGAAATTTGTCTTTTGCATATTTATTCATTCGAAAATGAAGCTTTTCAACACTATTATAATATAGATTTTTAAAAAAGTACCATCAAATGTCAAGCTTGTGCTTTTCCTAGGCGTTTATAATTATGATTACAAGATAAATATAAGAAAATATTTTCAAAATGTCAGCTATCCTTGTTGCCTATCTAACGCCATAACGCATGTATCATTGATTAAGACTGCACGCAATTCAATTCAGTTGTTAAGAAACTTTTTAAATGTTAAATATGTCTTGTGAATTATTGTATATTAGTTTTCAAACTTCCAGGTTACGGAGAACTTATAACAACCCTAAGATTAAATGTAGGTTCACATCAAAAAATTTTACTCTTTGCGTTATATATCTCTTGCTACTCTTAACACTTGTGAATCCAATTCACTTATATCCATATAGCCATGTATAATCATCTCATAATAAAACATGTAAAATTTCAATGTTTATAGAAATAGAAATTCTATGCATGCAATCAATGCAATTTGTTCCCTGTGAATTTTCTACATTTCATACATGAAATGATGCTATGAGGAATTTTTGATTTTCTACTTGCAAAACTTAACCAACTATTTCTTTGAAATACTTGCTAAATGTATGGTATTCTAAAGTCTTAATATGATAAAGAAACTCTACGTTGCTAAGTCAAACCTAGAAACATATATGCTACTAAAACTTATAACCATTCAACATAAAATAATTATCTGCAATTTCTTTGATTTTTACAGGAAATTTATTTCTTTAACAATCTTTTAAGATAAAAATTTATATTTTTTAAAGATCTGTAATTTCTTTAATTTTATACAAGAATTGTGTATCCCTAACGATCTTGAAGTAAAAATTACTTTTCTTTAAAGATCTGCCATTTCTTCAAAGATTTTAATGTAAATTGACGTTTCTGCAAAGTTTTTAAATATTTTTGAACTAGGGTTTTGCCAACGCATTTCTATCTTCATGTTTATAATTCATCTTTTAAGAGTAAAAGTAAAAATTTTGTTGTTTCGCTCAATGAAGTTTTTGCTATTGCTATCAGCATTAAAAAGAAACTAATAACTGCTCTTATATATTTTCTTTTATTATCTGAAACAAATCCAAGCCCGATTTCAATTTTTGAATCTTTTTTTAAAAGGCTAAATGGAATCACGAATTCTGTTACTTACATTTGAACCTTCAAAATTTTAGCAGCAAAATGTTGAATATAAACTATTAATTTTAAGTTTGAGAAATGATGTCATTTTAGCTATTTTGGAAACTTGGCTAAAAATTGACTATCTTGATAATATACAGTATTTAGGAGAGACAGATTATCCAACAATCCATTAGGTAAAACAAAAAGTGGTAGAGTTCTATTTCTTAAAGCAAAGTTATTTAATCCAAAACCACGCAATGATATTGGGAGTAATCTAACATTTAATTTTGAAAGTCTATGTGTAGAAATTAAAAAATCCAATAAAAAATTCTCAATTTAAAAACCAGTTGCTAAATGTATCTTACCTGCCAAACAATAAATTCGCTAATCTATTTATTGAAAAATTAAAAGAGGAATTATCTTTGGCTTGTTCTGAAATAAAGATTTAATACTGCTTAGAGACTGGAACCTAAAGTATTATAATAACACTAATGAACAGTGCAAAATTGACCTACTCTTAAATGCTTTCAATTTAAAGTTAGCAAATGCAATACTGCCTCTTAGAATAACATTATCAAGTACCACACTATTCGATTGCATTGTGTTTGCCGAAACAAATAGTGCATTTTTTAGTTTTTACTCATTTGAATGCCCATTTTCTGACCACACTGCATTACATCTAGTGATTTTTCTAAATCTGAATCGTTTTCGAATAATGGTATAAATATAAACAATTTTAAATCGACAATTTCTTCAGAAAACTGGCTTACTGTGTATACTGCTCCAGATACAACTATAATGCTGATACATTTTCTAAAAGTTTTTTAATTTTATCTCAATAAATTTTGTTCAGAAAAGAAAATTATAAAAACTTTCGCACATATCTGCACATAGTAAACCTTGAATAAATGAATTTTCTAAAACATTGATTCGCGAAAAATACTGCATATAGAATATTTAAAACTTCCAAAACTCATAAAAACTTTGTTTCATATAAAACAGCTAGGAATGTCCCCAATATTGCAAATCGCAAGGCGTTCAATGAATACATTAAAAATGAATATGTCTGTATACTAAATCAAATGTCAAAGTGGACAATAATTCATGAGATCAGTAATAGTAAGAAATCTACCTCAAGTTGTATTAAAGCTATCAAAAATCAAAATGGAAAATCATCACAGATACCTAGGAAAGTTCTTCATTAATTTAGCAAAATATAATGTCCAATTGTTAAGTATGAATGCAAATCGGCTAAGTTTTTTCAACTCGAATTTTTTTTCCGTTTTACAACACGTTTTTAAACTTTAAAAGCAATTCATAATCTTAAGTCCAACAAATCCAGCGGGCCTTCCAAAATTCTTTCATGGGCACTTAAAATCACTTCACACATAAATACCGATCCCTTAAATTTCATATTTTACGAATGCATAAGAAGTAATTACATTCAGGAGTACTTAAGAATTACTCATGCTACTCCCATTTTTAAGAAAACGATCCGGTATTTGCTTAATATTATAGGCCAATTTCAATCATATCTCCAATAAGTAAAGTATTGGAGAGATTATTGCAAGATCAAATAACGGGACACTTAAATAACGGGTTCTTCAATTAACGCAAATAAATTCGTAGCTATTGCTTGCTTAGTTGTTTCTAAAACTTTTGTCTCTATTAATTATAGCACACTCATAGGAAAATTATCATATATTGGGTTTTCATATAATAGCAGAAATTTGATAACCTGTTGTTTGAAGCATAGATATCAGAGAGTAAAGATAGGCGATGTTTTTTCAGATTGGCTATCTGTTAATAATGGTGTTCTAGCATTAAATTGCAACAAATTATGTAAGTATTTCAGAATGCACAGGTTACTTATAAATGAAGATAAAACTTAAATTTACTTTGCAGCCCACAAAAAATAATCATGATGTTTCAGCCTTAACCCTTAATTTAAATAATACTAGCATTTTGACTGTAGATAATTTTAAGTATTTAGGAGCAATTTTTTATTCTAAGCTAAATTTTGAAACTCATATTAATGCAATAGTTCGAAAATTAGCCATTGGTATAAGAAATATGTCAATGATAGTAACGCAATTTCCAGCTTGCACAACAATTTAATTTTTGATGCATTTATAATGAGTCATCTAAATTATGCAAATATATTATTCACTGATATAAAAATGCTTTTTTAAGAAACTAGATGTTTCAAAGAAAAATTCTTTCAGAACTAAGGACTACATTTCCAAATCAATACTTTTCCCAAGACAACTTGACATGTTTTAAACTCATCAAAAAACAATTTATAACACGATTTCAATGCCTGCTTTTACTCATAAACATAACTCCAGAACAAAAGATTTTATCTGGATTAAGTACAGAAAAAGTCTTGAAATAATCATTCATTAATCATGCTATCTGAACATGAAATTCAATACCTAAAGAGATAAAGAATATTGAAAAACTACAAGCTTTTAAGAAGCAAATTAAAATTTACATCTCAGGTCAATCATGGCTAAGATACAAATTCTACAACAATGATTATTGAACAACCCGTACTTGAAATCTCCTCGTAGTTTCTCTCTAAAGTGTTAGATATTGCGTAGTATTCTATTTTTGCTTTTGTATGTATTTGTATGTATGTTTGTATATTTTAGACGGTATTCAGATAAATCATCCGTTTTTAATTTTAAATATTTATCTGAATAAAGAATATCTTATTTCATCTTATTAAGTACAGTATTTGAATATCCATTATGTCTGCTATGCCCTGTAATAGATAGCCATGGTTGTAGCTTTATAAGTAATAACGTGAGTCAGATGTCAATAGATTCTTAATTCTTAAAAACAGCTCTACTCAAACAGAACCTACTCCTATTTCCTATAAATCTTCAACAGAATTGGGACTATCAAAGGTGACAAAATTCTTTCCTGTGTCGTCTAAAATAAGATCTAAGGATTCCAGTCTCAGAACTCCACAGCAAATAACGCCATCATCTACATCTGCCACACATTGAAAATTATCAGAAAGACATTCTAGTCACATCAAGCACTTCAAGCCCAATTCTAATGATCTTGTTCTTGGAATCTCCATTTCTAAGTAACATAATCTCCTCTTTAATCAAACTAAAAATGTTCATGGTGGCCCACCACACTGATATCCATAGCTCAATGAAGAATTTTAATTATCTCAATATTTTCAACACATCAACACTATTTTGTTTATTTATGTTAATTATTTATTATATTTAGTTATTTTATTTATTGACTTATCCTTGTAAAACTTGTAAAATACTATGAAAGAAACAAACATAAAATATACAAATAACATATAAATATAACTTAATAAAAACTGTTATGTGGACAGTGACATAACAAACGATGTGTGCAACTGTTTTCAAGTTTGTAAAAGTTGACAGAATAATTCCAATATAATTCTTGCAGAGATTTTCAAATTAAGTTTTACTTATCAAATAGGCTTATGTTGGATGATAAATGAATATAATTTACCAAAAGAACTATCCGTACAAAATAGTTTTGAACAGATTTACATTTCTTTGCTGATGCATTCTTAAACAGTTACTGCCTTGATTAACGTTGATCTTTAGCACCAATGGAGTAAATCGATATAAATTAAGACAGATTTAAATTATACTTATTAGTTAAAAGACACGAGTCAAATTATTCCAAGTGTAGAGATAGAAGAAGTACACAATTTTTAAAAATTTATTTAAATAATATAATTTTAGATTCAATTTTGTACACCTAAATTTCATCTCATTAATTGAGTAATCAAAGTAATTTCAACATTAATTTTTACATTAATAAGAGTATTTCTTTTCAAAATTAAGAATATGTCAGAATTGTATCATGACTTAAGTTTAGCAGCAATGTGTATAGACCAGCTCAAATTTGAAACATTAAGATCTTTAACAACATTACTTGAAGATAACTAAAAATCAAGTTGTATGCCATCATGCTTAGGAATTGTTAAGATTTTGAATTTATGTTGGTGTAAATTCATCTTGTTATCAAGAACCAAATTTGGTAAATTCTATGTAATCTAAAACAATATTATCTTTTGAGGTAACATGTTGGGGTGAATAATCAAAACAAGAAATAGCAAAGACCCTAAAATAGATCCTTGGGGAACTTCACTAGGTACTGATAAACATGATGACTTAATCCCATTTATTTGAACATATTGGTAAAGATTATATCAATGTGATTATATATATATATATATATATATATATATATATAGTGGGATCAGGACCATCAAATGTCCAAATCGAACTTCATTATATAAACTTTTGCAACTAAACTTGAATCGAACTCAATTCACAATTCATTAATTTTGACTGGTTAATTTAGTTGTCATGCTTAGTGACGCAATTAGTTTTTGAATTGAATTTCGTAAACATTTCTGTTAGCCAACTTAGCTGGTAGTTGTTGTTAATTATTTCTGATTTATTGCATAAATAGGACAAAGTGTGCACATTTGTTTAATTTATAATAAGAATGAGAAAGTCTTTATTTAATAAGTGTTTGACAATTGTAGAACTGATGACTTATTAAATAGCGTCATAAAAAATACCTAGTGATATTTACAGTAGATTTAAGCATGCCTAGGCTGTGTCATTATTACAATGTAATTAGTTACGTGAAATAATGTGTAATCACTATAATAATATTTAAATTCGAGTCAAGATTTCCCGATATATATTTTGTTTTAGTAAAAAAGTTTTTAACTGTTTTTAACAAACTTAAAATTATTGTTATATTTAATAACAATTGGAAGGATGTTCCAGTAGCTTATGGCGCTATTAATAAATGAACGTTTCAAAATATTTTTATGAAATTTAATGTAAGCAAATTTTTTCGATCTCTTTCCGATATTGACGTTAATGTTTTGAAACTTGATTAAACTGTGAGCTGAGATTCTCGAAGTTAGATTTTTGAGAGGTCAAATAAATTAGGTGCACTGTGTGAATGATGTCCAATCAAACCATTTTCGGCTAAGGCCCGCGGAAAAATATAAGATTAAACGCAACCGGGCCGAAACACAAATGCTACCCAATTCTTGAGGATTACCACAATGTTTTCACTGGATATGGATGTATAGACCAGCAATATGAGATACCACTTCAGCAGAATTCAAAACCAGTAATGCACCTTCCTCGAAGATATCAACTCTCAATTTTCCCAAAATTAAAGAAGAACCTTCAAGAACTTGAAAACGCTGACATTATATCAAAGGTTGACCAGACTAGCAGTTGGGTAGGAAGCATGGTTGATGTAGAGAAGCACAATGGTGATCTGACAATTACATTTGACAAGAAAACGCTGAACAAAGTTATTGAACGAGAATACCACTATCCGCCATCTTCCACTAGAATGCGTGAGTTCTTCAATTGAAGAAATTCTTCTCCGTGGCGAACCTTTCTAATTGCTATTGGCATATTCCTCTTCCTGAGAAATCGTCGCTACTGTGTACCTTCAATAAACCAATGGGCAGATAACGTTGGAAACGATTACCATTCGGTTTGGCATCAGCTTCAGAGAAGTCCCAGGCAATGGTAGACAGACATTTCGGTGATATTCTTGATGTTGTTGCTATACATGACGATATTTGCATCGCTACTGAAACAGAGGATACATACTTTCAAACACTAGAAACCGTTTTAAGGTTTTCTGTAAGGCTGTTTGTTGTAGTTTCTTGTTTGGCAAACTGCACTTTTCATATTAAACATGCAAATTGTTTCATGAATGTTATGTAATTGTTTTAGTAAATCGTTAATGTAATCATTTGTTGCAGTAACGTTATATTTTTTGAATAACATGCTTAGTGGTATACATGTACCTGCCTTGTGATCAAAAGTTGCTTTAAAAAGGTGTAATACCTGTTGTTGCATGCACGGAGGTGCTATAGAAATACTCGATGTAAGGCATAACAGATCTCCAATTTTTTTCACCAATGTGGGCTGTCGCAGCAGGAATGAGTTTTATTAACGTTTTGTTTAATCCTTCTACAGTACCATTACTTTGTTGATGATGTGGTGTGGCATGCTCATGCAGTAATTCTAATTGTTGTTAAAAAAAAACCTAAACTCAGTGCAGCTCTCATCTCATCCAATTTCAGTGATAGCAATAAAGGTTGATTTTAGTTATGAATGAAATGCAGTACAACAAAAACCCTAACCATACACCTAACCTAAGTTAAAATAACATGCCAGTCAAGCTGTAACACGTATGGGTGGCCTTTTAATTATATAAATTTAAAACTAAAAATATTTCACCGTAAAAATTTTTGAATTTTAGACAATGAATTGCCCATGCGCTTAAGTATTTCAGATATTTAGTATACAATGGCCTACGTATCGTAGGCCATGAGTATACATAATTATTATCTAAAACAATTTTTAGCTGACGTATTTCCAGAATAGTAAGGTGTGACGACGATGATGAAGAAGTGATTTCTGCATAATTAGGTGCGGCTGAAGAAGTGTATGGGGATCACTTAACATTTTTTAACAGGCTTGTATAAAATTGTTCAAAAATGTGGATAAATCGATTTGCTACTAAAAAGAGTTAAACATGGAATTTATTTTTTCAGTGGAAAATCCAATTTTTCGATAAACATTAAAATTTCTACCATACCTATTGTTCAGATAATAACTTGGACTTAAAGTCCATGGTGGCAACTACAGACCTTAATTGTTTAGCAAAATTTTGAAGAGAACTTGCTTCGATTTAGAAGGATGAGATACTGAAGATGTCAATTCGGGTGGGCAGTGGTTATCTAAGATGAAAAATGTTTTGGTTTGAATAAAAAATTACGTCGTTTGCAGCTTTGGAATAGATTCCATTTAACAATCTTGGTTGTCTTATAATTTTTACATAACTTGAACATAAATCAAAAGAATTAATTTGCACTGTAAATAGTTCCAATTTAGCTTCGTCATTCAAGAAGCGTTAGAACCAATGTGTCTTCTGAATTACACCAACATTGTAAAAGAAGGAAAGTAGTCAACTTAAGAGAGAAGTAATTACAACTTGAAACAGGATGGATCTTTCCTCCTAATTGGTAATTAGGGCCTCTTCAGGATGTTAGCGAATCACTACTTCTTCTGTAAATTAAATAATGTATTACCTTTCACTCTTAGAAAAATAACGTTTACGTATTTACTTGTCCCATGAAAAAGAAAGAAATATGAACTTAATGGCAAAATATCCTGGATTTAAGAGCAGATTGTTTAATTTTAAAATTCTTATTGAACTGCGATCATGCCACACAAATGTTTTCAAAGGAATTTAGAATTCCTAGCAATCCTACCATAATACTAAGTAAATATTCATTTTAAGTAAAAAGCAGTATTTAAAAAACAAATATACCTCAAAAACGGTAAAGCATTCAGGTTGGATAATGGTTTGGGCATTTATCCAGAAATCTGGTTTTGGAGAAATTGTCGACCAGAATTTCACGGAGCGTCTCTATACCCAAATATTATAAAACAACCTATTGACTTATGTGGACTCAGACTCTATTTTTCAGCATGATGGAGCTCCAGCGCATACGTGTCTTCTAACAAAAACTATTTTAGAAGAGAATGGAATTGCTGTTCTAAAAGATTGGTCAACCCAAAGCGAGGATTTAAATATTATTGAAAATGTATGGTCTATATTGAAAGGCAAAGTTGCTAAACGTCCTGACAGCTTGCAATCTCTTTGGGAACTTACAGAAGAGGCATTCTATGAAATCCCAAATTCCTATCTTGTTAAGCTCTTTGAAACGCTTCCGAGAAATGTAAAAGCCATAATAACTGCCAAGAGAAATCCTAACAAGCACTCAATTTTTCTTTTATGCTCTTTTTGTACTCTCTTTTATGTTTTAATTGTACTATTTAGATAAAATTTTTAAGCAACTTTTTTAAGATGTCCCAACCTTTTTGACCACTTAGAATTTGAAAATAATATTTTAAAAGCAAAAAAAATATAAGCAGAGTTACTAAATGTTTCTTACGACAAAAGTTAAGCAATTTTCCCTTTTTGTTACGTATTAATATTAAATAGCTGCTATTTTACATGTAAAGTAATTTTTGCACCAATTTATTATTTGTTCCAACCACTTTGGTCAGTGCTATACACTGAGCTCACCAAATACATAAATGTACCCAACGTTATTTTTCTGCGTTGTACATTTACTTTGTAAGTTATTTGTTGACCTTTAAATTCTACCAGAAAAAAACGATGATATGTTCATAAATTTATTAAAAAACTAAAGCCTTCTCATCTGAAATACATAAAGTAATCATGAATAATTCTACTGTAACTGGCTACATTAAAATACTAAATCATTTAAACTCAACGTTAAAAGAACTTGGTATTTTCAATTTCACATTTTATTAGCCTATTAGAAAAAGTAATATTTGGTAGTCTCAAACAAGCAAAGCACGTTTCCAATATCATCTGGTCAACCGTAGTCAATATGCTAAAATCAATTCATCTTTATATTTCCCTGTTATTGTCGCTAGTAGAGCCCTCAAATTTCTGTGTTTACTGTTCTTTTCTTCCGTGTTGCCACTAACGACCTCCTTCAATCTGTTCT